>JAHDVF020001584.1:0-37030 GCA_022606425.2 Lepidostoma basale
ATCTATATCTATATCTATATCTATATCTATATCTATATCTATATCTATATCTATATCTATATCTATATCTATATCTATATCTATATCTATATCTATATCTATATCTATATCTATATCTATATCTATATCTATATCTATATCTATATCTATATCTATATCTATCTATCTCGTATATCTATTTCTTCTTCTTCTTGGTTGGTCTTGAGGTTGCTCCACTACTGGGGATATATAGCTCTTCTAAACTCTTCCAACATGTTTTTTCTTTAGTTAACTGTTGCCACCTTTGACCCGCAAGTTGGATAATATCATCCGTCTACCTTTTTTGTGGTCTTCCTATGCCTTTTCTGTTGTTCTAAGGCCTCCACTTCAGGATTCTAGGTGACCACCTGGGCTCATACTATCTCCCCGCATGCCACGCCCACTACCATTTTCGCATTGCTGTTCTTTTTGTTATGCTATATAAATAGGAGGCAATAAGGCAAGTGGTTACATGATATGATTATTTAATAAATTAATAATAACATACTTAACCTAGTTCTTGTTTTTATATTTATATATAATAGTAGATAGATAAAAAATATATAGTAATAAAAATATACATTAATATCACTGTTGTGGTAAAGGGAAAGTTGTAAAGAAAATTTTTTGTAAAGGGGGTGTGGTCCAGAATAGTTTTAGAACCAGAACCTTAGATTGTTACATAACGATACGAAAGAGAAGAGAATAGCCATTTTTATTGACGTCAATATAATATTATACTTACATTATTTCGCTCCATTGACTGCAGTATATTCTGATGATTCTCGACGCATTTGATAATACCCCAGCTAGATGAAACGTGTCACCTATTATATACAGGGTAATTGGTTATTTAATACATTCCTTTTAAGACTTGATAGGGTTTTATCAACAATACAAAAACTAGACAGTTCTAATTTTTGTACTGATAATAAATGCCTGTGAACATTTCACTAGTTAAGAAAAGAATAGAAGTTTGCTTATGACGAACAGTTTATTTATAATTAATATTTTAATCATCTGACCTCGATAAATTGAAAAAAAACTTAAATTCGTTTTATCTTAAAAATGGTTCACTTTTGGATAATGCCTTACATGATATAATTCATAGGAAATATTTTCCCCTACAACCTCCTAGAATGATAGGTGTAAGATTCACATAAAATATAATAAAACTTCTAGAACACAGACGCTTTCATTTGTTTTAATTATTTAATCAAATCAAATCAAATCTGTTCATTTTCTCAAAAGATATTTATATTAATTAAAGTTTAAGACATCTTTTGAGAACAGGTAAAATATAATAAATATATAATACCAGGAACGCACGAGAGATGGTTCGACATTAGGAATACAATATACTCTTCAAAGTCAAGAGTATATTAGTCTTCAGCAGTTTGATTGCTCTCGACACCGGCATCACCAGAGGCAGGTTGGTTCTGCATGCTGGGAGATAAAACAGCCTGTGCTGACGCTTTTATCATTGTCAAAGAAATTACAAATACGCATTATAAAAACTATCGTATGCAAATGTAGAAAGCAACGGGAAATTACCACATTCAAGACCCAAGGCATCCGAAAAACCAGGAAAAATATTAAAACATGAAAATCAAAAACTTTTTACACAATTTTTTAACTAATCGTCACTTAACTTTTTTGTTTACTATTTTTTGTTTAAAAATATAAGTAGCACAGTTACACTTTAACAAGTAATCAAGTTTAATTATCACGATAAAGGTATTATATTGAGCACCCGGTAGGCGTCTGCACAGCACAATGCACGGTGTTTCGCAGATAACTGACCTATTGCGTTAATTACTATAGGTGCCATGAACGGAATCAGCCAAGCTAGTGGGCGGCTTGAAATTGGCATTCTTGATTGGACTGATTAATTTGATTATGTTTATACGTGTACAGGGTATTCCTAAATAAACTCAATAATTATTTTAAACTAGCTCACCAAAACGTTCTTTCCCCGGAGGAGAAGGCAGAGAGTATGGACCATCACATATTATCTCTCTCTCTCTCTGGTTTCAATCCTGAGATTGGTTTGCAGCAATTTCCTCTATTCTTCTCTTCCATTCTTCCCTGTCTTGTGCGGCTCTTTTGAAATCTGCATATGATGAGCAGCGCACGTCCACCAACAGGTCCTCCAAGTACTCTCTGCGTGGGCGTCCTCTAGAGTTTGTCTCCTCGGTCATACCCTCCATTATGGCATGCAAGAGGCCTTCTGTTCGTATTACATGGCCGATCCATCTTACATGCCTTTCGGACAAAGTCCTGAGCAGGTGCCTTCCTCCTTCGATTCTTTGGAGAAGCTTCTCATTTGTGATGTGGTCTCTCCAGGAAATTCCTTATAAACTTCTATAGGACCACATCTCAAAAGCCTCTAGTCTCCGTTTATCTCTTTCGGATAGGCACCATGTCTCGCAGCCGTACATCAAGATACTCCGTACATAGGTCTTGATGAGGAGTATTCTCAGTTTTAGGTCTATACTATCTATCCTGATATAGTTTTCGCGCTTCTGCCAACATTAACACTCCGTGATCAGAACCCCCGTCGATTGTTCTTACTTTGAATATGTCCATCTTTCAATAATTGATTTATTTGGTCATACCATGTCTTTCCTGGCCTTCATGAAAAGAAGAAATCATGACAGTCTGCAACATTAGCGTGAATGGTGAAATTTCAGAGCAAGTAGATGAGTTCGTGTATTTGGGTAGTATGTTTACAAAAGACGGGCGAGTGGAGTAGGATATTGAAAGTGAAACAAAGTGAATGGTGCACTTAAAGTTGTCATCGCAAACAAAAACCTATTCAAGAAAGCTAAAATGGCAGTGCACAATGGTGTTCTTGTACCAACCCTTATGTTATGTATGGAAGCGAAACATGAAACTGGCTAAAGAAGGATGAAAGTAGAATAAATGCAGTAGAAATGAGATCTCTTAGACGAATGTGTAGATACTCTATGTATGATAGACTGTCGAATGAAAATATAAGAAGTGAATGCGGTGCGAATGATGGTGTCATGAACTAAATAATGAAAGGATTATTAAGATGGTTTGGATACATTGAAATAATGAAGGGTTAAAAAATTAGATGTAAACGATGTAAATGGAACTAGAAATAGTGGACCGAGGAAAACGTGGCACAATCAAATAAATCAAATGTTAAATGTTGGTGAGGAGTCAGAGAAATCGACGTCCGTGCACCACACGATGTATTGATGAGGAATGATGAGGAAGCGTGAGAAATATGTCAGGAAAGAAAAGTGTGGTAGTCCATTCATTCTACCGCCCCTTCGGGGAGGCGTCGTGATAGTTAGTTAGTTAGTTATATACCTATTTAACCATTCTTCCTTCATCTATTCGTTTCATGTGTCCAAACCATCTTAATGTTCATAACACTTTCATTCGCACCCTAATTACTTTTCGAAACTCTACCATAAACAATGTTTTCAACACATTCGTCTAAGAGATCTCATTTATACTGCGTTAATTCTACTTGAATCCTTCTTTTGCCAGTTTCATGCCTCGATTTAGTTAATTACTTAAAAAAATAATATCGTTATAAATAATAAGAAGGTATTATGAACAAAATTATAAAAGGATCGCTAAGTTGGTTCGGACATATGGAGCGCATGGATGGAGAAAGAATGGTAAAGAAAGTATGCGTTAATTATGTAAATGGAGTGCGGAGTCGAGGCAGATCGAGGAAAACATGGCATTACCAAATTAATCAAATTTTAATGGTTGGTCATGTTAGAAGCCGGAAGATTCGACGTGCGTGTATGACTCGCTGTATGAATATGGAGGAAGCTTGAGAAGTGTTCCAGGATAGAGTAGTGTGGCGGTCCATTCTCTCTGCCTACCCCTACGGGGAAACGGCGTGATGGTTTGTTGTTGTTGTTGTCGTTATATTTATATATCGTCGGTTCAAAGGTAAAACTCATTAAGTGACATTTTGGTAAAAAAATTTTTTTTTGGATTTTCTGTTTCAGACTTGTGAATTCTACGTCAGGAAATAATCACCAAGTGTATTAATTAAAGAATAATAGTTATTCTTTAATAAATACACTTGGTGATTATTTCCTGACGTAGAATTCACGAATCTGTTACAGAAAATGCAAAAATAAAATTTTTGACCAGAATGTCACTTAATGAGTTTTATCTTTGAACCAACGATATTATTGCATAATTTTAAAACAATACTAAGTTAGCTAGGTGTATAGAAATCGTCTAAAATAAAAGGAATGAGTTTGGCACGCGGCTCATCGCTTGACGGCCCCTGTTAGAGAGCATAATTAGGTGATAGCTAATGTATTGTCTAAATAAAACAAATCGTAAGTTCCATTGTTTGAAAAGCACTAGTTATATATGGGTAAATATCAAAGAGCTTGTAAGCTTATTCGGTTCGTTTGGTTAACATTAAGCACTAATGACGTTCGAATCGATATTTGATAGATTTACCGATCGAAAACACACAACCATTTCTAAATATCAAATTATAATATAAATAATCAAAAAATCCGGACGTCATCTAGAAAGAATACGAGAATATTTTGAATACAAGAGAGCGAGAGACGAATTCTTTGAATCTCACTGAAAGTAATTTGAAATACATACGATGCGCATGCCCGAGAACGTTTCCAGCACACCATTCTGAGCACATTGGGATCTCTGAAAACTTTTCCGGTCCGAATGATGAAGCCCAACATCCTCAGTGCAATGTCACAAATCCTCTCGATATGTGCACGAAATGTCAGCCTGCTCTCATAGATTATTCATGTTCATTGTGTATCTATGATACACAGTTCTGAATGCTCTAGTAAAAGATAGCATAGTGCACTTAGAGACATTGAAGTTCATTTTATTACTGTGACTCCAGTTATAATATTATCAATGTCCGACTGGAGGCGATGACAGTCATCAGAATTGTTTATTTCTAGGAATAATTTCAGATCATCATTCGCAATATCATTTATGAAGATGGTAAAGAGGAGTGGCCCTAGGTTTGAACCTTGTGGTACCGCTGAATTTACAAGAAAAGGTTCCGATTGAAAAATTCCGTATGAGACGAATTGTTTTCTCCCCTTGAGGTAACTAATAAAAAACATAATCAATGATTTGATCGGACCAGCGAGCGGCGTGGTTGTCATCCCTGTGGTCACCTTCCCTTCCTTCACTCGAGAATCTTGTCTTGATACCCAGCTGGTCAATGATTGGCTGGTTTGTTCTTCTTGCCATCCAGGGTCATACACATACACGAGTCACACACGTACGTCGATTCTTCCGACGTCTAACATGGCCATTGGCCAACCTTTAAAATTTGATTTATTAAACCATTCTTTCTCCATCCATGCGCTCCATATGTCCAAACTAACGCTGTGATCCTTTCATTATTTTTCTCATAGTACTTACTTCCCCTGTACATTCCTTTCTGATATCATCATTTGAAATTCTATTATACATCGTTTGACAACACGCACATCTAAGGAATCTCTTCTTTTGCACATTTATTGTGCTTTCATTCTTCCATTCTTTGCTTCCAGAACTCCATTGTGAACGACTATTTTCTCTGTCATTGATAATTTTTAAAGTTTCATTCTCTTTTCTACTCACATAACCCTTCTTTCAACGTCACTGTATATCTTTTATATTTATTAATATTGAAAACCCTTCATGTTTTCATATAAAATGTTCTAAAATCGTTTTTTCATATTCTTCAAAGTAACGTATCCATGCCAGTGGCGGTACTTCCATACAAGCCGAAAAGCCGGTCTTGCCTTAAAAAATCTGTAATAAAACGATGTTGGAGCCGTCTACGAATAAAATAATATTCTGAATTTTCGCGAGTTAAAGCCATTTAATTCGTTGCGTTGCAAATGACTCCGCTGACATGCGCAGAAATGACCTAAGTGTGTTTTGTTCCACTTATATACGCCGTATTTTAAGTTCACTCATACGTACCGTAGGTGAGATGCCCGCGAAAACGTCTACGTCCACATGTTTAGTTTCATGTTTTAGATGGGCTTCATATTGGGCTTGCAAAATGTAAAAGGGTCTTTGCGCACTCCTATATTTTTGGCATGTAATCATATAGCTGATGCATATATACCAGAAGATATATATAATTTTTTGTATGGATTTGAAGCCGGGCTTTATCACTCTCAAGTAAGTTACTATTCGAAGTGTCACGAACTTCATTTCTATTGTCAGAATATCTGTCATTTACGTTATGTGCAGAAATGTTTAGAAAAGAATGATTATGTAATTTCTTTACGAACATTTATTTATAATTCGTGTTTCGGTGTTAACAAATTTAGTTCCATTATCTGGGCGCCGCATGAGGTTCGATATTCCCTGATGGTGGAGAGGGTGCAGAAAAAAATTCTGCGATACCTCTATCTTAGGGAGTATGGATATTACCCGTGGCTCTTTCCAACCGATTTCTTGCTAGGGATACTAGGCTTCCAGTCACTCGAGAGGAGACGAGACATTCACTTGGGTGTTCATTTCTTTCGACTGATAGGCGGTTGTATACACAACTCAGAATACTGAGTGATGTAGGTCTGTTCGTCCCTGATAATTATTTTTGACAAAGGGGCCATAGATTGTTTTATCTCCCACGATGCAGAACTAACCTGCCAATGGTTATGCGGGTAGGTAGAGCAATATCTTTGCTTAATCGTATCACCTTGGAGTTTGACGTATTTTGTGATAGTTTGGCATTATTATATTTGTTTGGTATATTTATTTTATTAATTTGTCATGCATCTTATGTTTCTCGCTCTTTTTATTAATCTATTGTGTATTACTTATTATTGTGTATCGCTTACTTGTATCTCTAACTTGTACCTTTAGTGTATTGGAAAAAAAAATTGTAATGCTTTAGATATGTTTAAAATAAATAAATGAATAAATAAATAATGAATGAATGATTATAGTCTGTTTACAGCTTATTTCTTATTAATTAAATTGTTTCTTGTATTTGTAAATACATTATTATATTATACAAGAACATGAGTTTGATAACGCAGAATTTTTTTTTTGTATCGATTTAAAATGCGCATAAAAAGGTGATTTAAAATCGATTAATTCACGAAAGCAATTTAGAAAGACTAAATTATTTTTTTAAAAGGAAATATAAGTTATCGTGACCCTCTACTAATATTATAACACAAAAAAGTCTGACGGGCTTGCCTTTCTGGTTGACCCTAGGCACGCCACTGATCGATGCGATCATATTCGTTGGATGTATTTACTTTGATGTTTAAATATATGTTTCGCTTTTGAGATAAATACATATTTATTACAGCATAGGGGTTCTTTCCTGGGGATGAATTTTTATTAATTTTCAAAGTTATCTATTTCAGGAGGAATGTTATCAATCATACTAGAGTTTTAAATAATACTGATGCTGTGATGTTATGTTCTGTTATTTATTTCTGCTTTAACAATGAGTCTTTAATATTTAAATTGCCACATTAGACAGTAGCAGCCCATATCAGAATCTGCCTTTCCAACTGTAAGATCCACGATGTCAGCAACTTTGGTTCGGTGTACGTTAATTACAACTGAAAACATCTGTTTTCTAGAAGTTTTACTATACAGGTATTTTTGGGAGTAATGAATTTTGCATCTTACAAAAAGACTATCAAGCATTTGATCGTGTCTTTGGAAGATGGAACATTTATTATAAAACTTCTAACGTACATTTAATGAATAATATTTAATTATGCCAAACATGTCACTCCGATTAAATATAATAAATTTTCTAGAGAACTGACGTTTAAGACCTTTCAGACCCTTGGTTTATTCCTGTAGTCAGGCTGGCCTCTTTTAGGAAGTTGATTCCCAGCTATCTCTCCATCTCTTTGGCGGTCTTCCGGGAGGATGGCAGCCAACAGGAATCTGATGCACTACAACGTGTGGGATTCTGGAGTGATCCATCCTCTGCACGTGCGCATTCCAGAATCTTTTGCGTTGTCTGCCCCATCTCACGACACCTTTCACCTTGCAGATTTCGCGGATAGCCATGTTCCTCACCCAATCTCGAAGAGTCTTTCCTGCTATTGTCCTCAGTATTTGCATCTCTGCCATCCGTACTTTAGCTTATTTTAAATAATTGATATGTAGTATTGCACCATTGATCAACAAGGTAAAGGGAGCTTTCGCTATTCTTCGCCCTGTATGGCGTTCCGGTATCATTTCGAGAAAGCCCACGCACCAAATATTCAGCAGTAGCGTTAAAAGCGTAGTGCGGATGTGAGACTTGGAGATCTACCGCGGACGTTATTGGTAAACTCCAGGCGTTTATAAATGGTGCCTTTGCTCAATACTCAAAATCTATTGGCCCCAAACAGTGTCAAATGCCGTTCTCTGGACCATGGCAGGCGAAAAGCCAATTAGAACATGTCGCTAGACGCAAATGGCAGTGGATCGGTTACACTCTGAGACGGAACCAAGCCTGCATCGCTCAGGGCGCACCAGACTGGTCCCCTATGGGGGGAAAAGAGAAAGCGAGGCAGACCTAGAGCCACCTGGAGAAGAGCCCTGCAGGACGAGGTTAAGGCAGCAGGCCTCACTTGGGATGTGTTAGAGTCGGGTGGAGAAGGTTCCTTGAGGCCCTATGCACCTCGGAGGTGTGACAAGACAAAAAGAAGAAAGAAGTAGAAGAATTGCACCATTGTTCAAGAAACAATAAACAATATTGATTATATGTGTCTGGAAAGTAGCAGCAGGGAGTTCATTTTATACGTTTACGGCTTCGAAAATACGTTTGATGTTTTGTTACGCCATGTTTGCAGCATCCAAAGTAAACATTGTGAATGATATCTGTTTGAAGTACCTTCTCAAGTCCTTTTCAAAGCATGAACTCACTTAAGGAGAAATATATTACATACTCGTACATGTTTAAAATTTATATCATTCGATTCTTCGTAAAAGCATTTCACGCTTAAATGGTTGCAACGTTTTGAAAAGGTTACGTTAGAATTCGTATTTCGTAATAACAGATAATAATGTTTCTAAATAATAAATGTAATTTAACACACATTTTAGATGTATTTATTATATATGTACATTTAATAGTCAGAGGCGTTGTTCTATAACTTTATTTTTATCAAAAATTCTGATATTTAAACTAAATAACTAACTAACCATCACGCCGTCTCCCCGAAGGGGTAGGCAGAAAGAATGGACAGCCACACTTTTCTTTCCTGACATATTTCTCTCGCTTCCTCAACATTCATACATCGTGTTATGCACGCGCGTCGATTTTTCTGACTCCTCACATGGCCGACATTCAATATTTGATTTATTTGATTGTGCCGCGTTTTCCTCGGTCTTCCTCTATTTCTGGTTATATTTACATCATTAACATATAATTTTTTTACCATTCTTTCTTCGTTCATTATGTTCAAACCCTACTAATGATCCTTTCATTATTTTGTCGTGATATTTGTTTGATATTTAACATCTCACAAACTAACTAACTAACCATTACGCCGTCTCCCCGGAGGGGTAGGCAGTAAGAATGGACCGCCACACTGTTCTGTTCTGACATACTTCTCTCGATTCCTCTACATTCATACAACTTGTCATGCACGCACGTCCATTTCTCCGACTCCTCACGTGACCGACATTTAATATTTTATTAATTTGATATTTGCCATGTTTTCCTCGGCCTTCCTCTATTTCGAACTCCGTTTACGTTTTTTATATATACCTTCTTCACCATTCGGTCTTCGCTCATTCTTTCCATGTGTCCAAACCATCTTAACGATCCGTTCAATATTTTGTTCATAACACTTTCATTCGCCCCGCATTCACTTCATATACTTGCATTTGACACTCTATCATATACAGATTTACCATATTAGAGATCTCATTTCTACTGCATTTATTCTACTTTCATCCTTCTTCTGGCAGTTCCATGCTTCACTTCCATACATGAGGGTCACAATTGCATCAAAGAGGTCTATCTCCTTTGCCTATCTCGTTTTCAATACAAGAAAACTTCGAAGTGCCTCTGTGCGGCAATTTGGGGCATACAAATTATCGCAGGGGTGGCATAAAAAGGTCTATAACTCCTTTTTCTCTTGCCATTGTGATGAAAGGTTTTGCCGACTTTGTGTCCTAATCTCTGCTGCTGATTCAGGGCTCTATTGAGAAGCGTTATGTTCTGGAAAAATAGGTCCTGCGACAGCGCCGACATCAATTGTTCTTTTCTCCGTCACGCAGAACCAACCTGCTTTTGGTTATGCCAGTAGGAAGAGCAAATCGGATTAAAAAACAAAAAAAAAAAAAAAACATTATTATATGGATACATTTTTAGATCTTACATTAATTACGTAATGTTTCAGATATATTTTATATTGAGTTGTAGTGAGACTCCTTGTGGCTTTTGGTAGTTCATTGTAAAGTTTCAGTCCATTGTTCAATATCCTTGATTGTCCTGTCTTAGTTCGTGCATTCGGTAAGTGATATCTGTCACAGTTCCTGGTATAGTATCTGTGTATGTCTGAATTTTTAGTTAATTGTAGCTGCTGTCTGTTGTCTCTTCTATGATCACTCTGTGTACAATTTTCAAGGTCTCAAATTTGGTCAGGTCTGATATGTCCATTCGTTTTGTTTGTCTGTAAACTTGTATGGTTGGGGTAAGATAGTTAATGTTATAAGCTAAATTTATTATTTTTGTCCTTTTGGTTTCCTGCCCTCCAGAAGGTTGAATCTAATCGTCTCGGATTTGAACATTTTCAGTGTCAGTGAGGCAGTGTTCATAAAATAACATATGACATATTCTGAAACATGTCGTGTTTCTAATATTTTTTTAAATATTTTGTGGATTAGACAAAGTTATTTTAAATTTCCTAAGTATATATTTGTGTCTTGTAATATCTTGATTGATGCTTGTATGACTCGCTGTATGAATGTGGGGGAAACAAGAGACGTGAGTCAGGATCGAGTAGTATGGCGGTCCATTCTCAATGCCTACGCCTTCGGTAAAAACGGCGTGATGGTTTGTTGCCGTTTAATCCGAGGACCGGTTGATCCGATCTCAGATAAAGTAGGGTTCTACTGAACCCAGAAAATAAATCGAACCGCCCCTGTACATCCATTTCGAAAACAAAAATGATAAATTAACGTTTCATATTTCACCCGATATTGTTATAACCTTTGAAATTTGATTTGTTTGTTATAATATCAGATGGATTTTTCTTTCTTCAAATTTATATATAATTATTGTTTAATTAAAATATGAGATTACTTGTTATAAATTAAGGTTGTAATTATTTGAGGGTTTATTTTTAATATCAAAAATTTTTTTTTTTTACGAAGTTTATACTTTCATTTTATTCGTTTTACCTCTATTTCTGTTTCTTTTCTTCTTCTTTGCCTTGAAATAATGGAAGACCGAGGAAATCGTGGCAAATCAAATCAATTAAATATTAAATGTCGGTCACGTGAGGAGTCGGAGAAATCGACGTGCGTGCATAACAAGATGTACGAATGTACAGGGAACAAGAGCAATATGTCAGGACAGAACTGTGTGACGGTCCATTCTACCCCTCCGAGGAATGGCGTGAGGGTTAGTTAGCTAGTTTTTATTCATCCGCTTTAAATTCATTTCTTATTTCTTCATTAGGCATTTATTTTGTCATTCATTGTTTTCCATACATTCTTCTTAGTAATATCATTTCTATGAATGAAAAAATAACGGTAAAAAGTATATGTATACAATGTACATGGAACTATAATATAGGAAGACGTGGCTTGATCAAATAAATCAAATATCGGATGTATCGATGTGCGTGCATGACACGATTTATGAATATTGAGGATGCGAGAGTATATCAGGAAATAATGATGTGGCGGTCCATCTTTTCTGTCTTTCTGTTTGGGGAGACGGCGTGATGGTTATTTTGTTATTTGATGAATTAAAACAATAAATTTTCCACTTAACAATTTATTATTCACCTTCATCACTGGGAGAATGAGATTATTTTGAAAGTGTTATACCTTCGAAATATGTCGAGAAAAATAAACTCAAATATGTAAAAAACTGTGTTCCAATTGATAAAACATTTTGCAGTGTTAAAGTCTTTTGTTGATCTAAAAATAAACAAACAAATGTAAAACATTTTTTCCCGTTTTAAATCACGTACAATCTTTACGTATGTACATAAAAGCGTAGTTTCAGAGGGTTGATTTGCGGTTAGGGGTGGGAGACTGCGACCAAATCATCAAGCTGCTTACACACTTGCGGTTAGACTTCAGTTAAAGCTCGTTGACTAAAGCTTCAGAGCTTTTGAAATTAGGGGATATTTAAATCATTACTGTAATGTACGTTAAAATTAGATATTTAGCTTTTATATAAATAGACGGAACTAAAACGTTAAAAGCGTTTATTAAAAAGTTTACGAGTATTTATACTTTTTTATCAAGATTTCGCGGGATAAATCAAAAAGAATTTTCATTTTATTTATTTCTCTGTAAAATAACTAAACTAAGTATTTGTTTTATAAAGATATTGAAATAAAATGCAGAATTGAAATGAATAAAATGAGACCCTTCGAGAGAACGATAATCTTAACCCGAAACTCCTACAAAAAATAATTAAATCTAAATATTGTAGGTTTGGTTTTTATCATATGACATGTGTTTTATTATATGAAAATTTGTGACATAATCGAGAACGGAGAGAAACTGGAGCAAGTTACTGAATTAATTTATCTGAGAAGCATGTTTACAAGAGATGGAAAAATGGAGAAAGATATCGAAAGAAGGATCGGTGCTGCAAATAGAAATATTTCAACTAAAGCAAAGATTGGCAGCGCATAATGGAGTTCTAGTGCCGACCCTTATGTAAGGAAGTGAAGCTCGGAGCGGCCAAAAAATGTATGAAAGTAGGATAAATACCGTAGTAATAAGATTACTGAGAAGAATGTAAGGGAAAACGATATATCGCACGTTGAAAACAAAAGTGACACTATACAAAAATCTAAATTTTTAAGTACGGTCATTTGAAGTTTTTGTGAGGTCAATAACTTGACTGTGAGTAGAAATATCTAATGTTCTTCTTCTTCTTCCCTTTTTGTAGACTCAGGAGTCTGTTATTTCAGGCGGGTCCTCTTGAGATGCTGAACTCCAGCTTTCTCTCCACCGTTTCGGGGGTCTTCCTGGTCGGCGTTGTCCGTTTGGCGTTCCATGGAGAGCTATGTGTGGTATTCTATTTGAGCTCATCCTTTCTACGTGTTCATGCCAGTATCGCCGTCTTTGACGTCCCCATCTGACCACATCTTCGACCTCGCAGATTTCTCGGATTGCTGTATTCCTAACTCGATCACGTAGGGTCTTGCCAGCTATAGCGCGGAGCGTTTTCATCTCGGTTGTCCTGAGCATACTCTTTGTCTTGACAGTATCTGCCCTCGATTCAATGCCATATGTGGGGATTGGTCGCACACAGGTCTTGTAGATGCGTACCTTGCTGTCAGTCCTCATGTCCCTGTTTCTCCATATGACATCTTTCAGGCAGCCTGCAACTGCTGCAGCCCTATCCACCTGTGACCTTACTTCTCTGTGGAGGTCATTAGAGCTGGTTACTTCGCTTCCGAGATATCTGAATAGGTCCACCTGTTCAATTTCCTCCTGGCGTACGGAGACTTCGCATCTCAGTTGATTTCTTGCGATATCTAATGTTGTTGTTTTTTATATTAGTTTAGATATTATTCCATCAGAATCTAGTTGATTTTAATTAGGTTAATAAGCAGGCAAAACTTTAAATGACCCTACTGAAAAATTTAGATTTTTGTATAGTGTCACTTTTGTTTTCAACGTGCGATATGATAGAATACCGAACGACGAAATAAGAAAGAAATGTAAGGCAGATGATTGCATCATAAGTAAAATTAAAAAAGGATCCCTGGGATGGTTTGGACATATGGAACGAATGGACGAGAGAAGAATGTTTAAAATGTTGTATACAAGCAGTGTGAGTGGAAAGAGAAGCCGTAGACCAAGCAAAGCATGACATGACTAAATTTAATCAAATACTGAAAGGCGGCCACATTCAAAGTCGAAAAAATCGACGAGCATAGATGTTTCGATGAATGAATGTATAGGAAGCTAGGGAGTATGTCATCCTCTCTGACTACCCCTCCGAGGAAACGGCGTGATGATTAGTTAGTTAGATAGTCATGTTTTAATAAACGTCAAATTTTATCTGCGTATGTCACGCGCGTGCATGACACGATGTATGAATGTTGAGGAATCGAGAAAAGCATGTCAGGAAAGAAAAGTGTGGCAGCCCATTCTTTCTGCCTACCCCTTGGTTAGATGGTTAGTTAGTTAGTTAGTTAGTTAATTATGATTATATTTTAAAATAAAACTATATGTGTGATTTTATTAAAAACTTTATTTTCGAAATATTTCTTAAAATTACTGAGAATTCACAATCTCCTCCGGTAGTTCATTCAGTATAATCTCGCGATGTCTCCTTCAAGCAATACTTCCAGAACAATTTTCTCTTCTTTACTTACTGCTACGGGGCTTAAGCTAATAAACTTTCCTGGAAAAAGAAAGATTTCCATATTGGAGTTCGTAATACTGACATCGAAACACAATGCGAAATTTAAATATAAAATTAGTGTCATCTACATGTTTATACAGGCTGTCTCAGATTACGACGTCAACCCGGAAACAGATGATAGGGCAAGTCATGCTGTTATGAGAAAAATGTAAAAAAAAAAAAGTTTTGTATTTTTGAAATTATACTCAGAAAAAATTTTCAAAACTGTTTTTTTTTTTTTAAATTTGTCCACACCTAATTTAAGAAATAATCAAGCAAGTGTTATACTATTTCTGAATCCTCATTAAATGCGCCAACTTTTAAAGTTCCTTGCCTAAATAGCATACTACATTTTATTTTCAGTACAGTCAGTTAAAATTGGACGTAGTTTTAATTATTAATACTTGGTTGGGAAAAAGTAACATTTTCTTCCAAGCTGGAGTAGTTAGCTACAAATTTTAGGCAACAATTTATAAAATCATTATTCAGGATTACATAATAAAAATAAAAATTATAAAAAGTAAAGATTTGTAGAAACGGGAGTTAAAAGACCATCACAGGGTGTTGATTTTCTCGATTTTTTTTAAATGCCTATAATTTCAAAAGTATAAAACTTAGATTTTTTTTACATTTTTCTCATAACCAACATAGCTTGCCCTATATATATGCCACAAACACACATGTCAGTTTTTGTCGATTTCGAGTTTTTAATGCCAATATGTCATTAAATACAAAATATTTATCATGCCAAAAGCTTATGTTTCTGAATGTCATTGATTTTTATTTATTCAAGGTAAAATTAAAGAGTCTGTGTGAAATAAATCACAACTCATCAAATTATTTTATTATATATAACAATATATTTTCTACGCCATACTTTGTGTTGTTATGATGGTTTATTTCTATTTTTCTTTTTTTATACACTTTGTATATACAACACTTTCATTATAATTAAAATTATATAGACATGTTTCGGACAAACAGTCCTTCTTCAGTGAAGATACATATTTATAAAAATATTATAAAATTGTTGTTGTTTACATGATCTGTCAGATGACTGTCTGACTGACTGAAGGAGGACTGTTTGTCCGAAACATGTCTATATAAATTTATTTTTTAATTAAAGTGTTGTACATATACAAAGTGTATAAAAAAGAAAAATATAAATGTTACAATATATTTTATTATTACATACAATAAATGATTGATCGTGATATAAATACTCACCCGACAACGTAGATATTTTTTATTTATTTGAAAAATAACGTTATTTATTTTAAACTCAAAATATGAATAACTGGCAATTATCAAAGTAGGTAAATCTTCAAGCTTATGATTTTTTTGTGTATAATAGGTAGGTGGGTATGTAGAGTGTAGCGTACAACAAGGAAATTTGCTACACAATGAAATCAAGGATTCAATGAATGGTCGCGATAGTCACAATTGACCGAAAGTCATGAGGTTATTATAACAAAGTTTGGATGAAATGATTAATATAAGACAAGTCATACGCCTTCTTTAATTTCTCGCTCTTGTTCCCTGCGGACCCACATAATCTTCCTCTGGCCTCTGGTGTTTGTTGTTCGGTCTGGAATTCTGAAAATACACAAAGCATTGAAAATGATGGTTCATTTTTGATTAACAAAAGACGTGAACAACGCGATTGAATAACTTGATTAAAAAATTGAGGCGTTAATTATTTTTTCCCTTAAAAAAAACTTTGTATTTTTTATTGTACATTTTAGTTAATGTTTAGGTTTTAAAAAATCTGTAAAAAAATACGTTTTTAATGTTCATAAATTTTGTAAATTTTATTAGATTTTAGTTTATATAAACTTAATTCAATCAGTAACTATTTAATTAAAACTGTTATTCGACTTTTAATTGATTATTAATTTAATTATAATGAACTGTTGAAATATAAAACGCTGTTTATGGTCTCACAATTTTTTAAATAATGTAAACAAAACAAAACATATTTTTCTTTTTTTATATACTTTGTATATACAACACTATTAAAATTACATATCAGACATGTTTCGGACAACCAGTCCTTCTTCAGTGATACATATTATAAAGATACATATTTAAAATATTATAAAATTGTTTACAAATATGATAAATTTTATAATATTTTAAATATGTATCTTTATAGTGTCTCTATACAAATCAATTTGAAATATACCTGAAACATTATATAATTACTTATAATGTATCTAAATAACCCAATTGGGTTTTTTAAAAAAAAAAATAAAGATAATAATAAAAACGACAACTGTTTTTTCCATTATGACACCTGATAAAGCCAGTGATTTCAGATTTAAATGCGCTCTTCAGGTGATTACATCACAAAACGGCGCTTTAAAATTAAGCATATTATTATTATTATTATTAAGATTATAAAGAACTTTAAAAAGCTAAAATATTCAAATCCCATTGGTTGCATTAGCTTCTTTCCTCTAAGACTCTTCTTTTGATACAATTTGTATTTCCTGTAATTAGCCGGCCATAAATCGAATTTATAGAATTTATCCCCGATAAGAAAAAAAATGTTTTTGGGGATGTTGAATAGACACTAAACAATGAGAAACAATTTTCGTCATCCAATATAAAGTGCCCCAATGGGGTGGAGTGTGTCTGTTTGAATTAGACTGTCGTTCTAAGTGTTTGTATCTCTTTGAAAATATGTTCATAGAAGGTTAAATCTACCGTCAATGAAAAAACATTAACAATTTCAAATAAAAATACAAAGAATAAAATTTTGACCGCCTAATAAGCAGAAATACCCCTATGTGCGACGTTTCGAAGATCGTTGCAGTCTGCAATTTCAGGGTGGTTATCTATGTGTGGTGGGTGATCTTCGAAACGATCTCCGAAATGTCTATTCAGAAAACGATTTACATGGATTTTCCCAAGATCCCAAATAACACATTCCTTCCAAACGTGAAAATCTACGAAAATTATTAAATCTAGAATTATTTACTGTTAAAATTTAAACGCTTTCATGGTCTCAGATTGTTATTTTATTTTATTTTTTCGCGGTAGCTGTTTCATCATTCGATGTTGGCATTATCAGATGTTGCAATATTTTTTTATATGGAGAGTTTAGCAATTATCAAAAAAATAATATAAAAATGTGACACCATAAAAGCGTTAAAATTTAAACAGTTAATAATGTTGAAATATCATAGTATTTAGGCCAAAACAATGGACTATTTTATTGAATCTAAAATGTTGATAGCTAAATATAAACACATATACACATATCAAGGGGTTAGTATGGGTAATATGTATTTACCTGGGGGATGTTTTGGTTCTCTTGGTGTTCTTCCTCTTCCGGGGGTGGTAGGGTTGTCGGGACGTCACATTCCTCTGTAGGGGGTACTACACATCTCAGAGATTGTCTGAAAAA
Source organism: Lepidostoma basale (assembly GCA_022606425.2). Lineage (NCBI taxonomy): Eukaryota > Metazoa > Arthropoda > Insecta > Trichoptera > Lepidostomatidae > Lepidostoma > Lepidostoma basale. The sequence goes on from JAHDVF020001584.1 coordinate 18,003, forward strand.
AGGCAATACAGATAATTTCAGTTCTTAAAAAATCCTTTTGGTCCTTACTGCATACGTTTGCAATAACGATATGTTTTAAAAAAAATATCATTAAAACAAAGCCATTGATCCATTTCCCGAAGGGGTATGCAAAGAATGAGAACCGTCACCTTTCATGCACGCACATTTGGTTGGTTTGATGGTACCATATTTTCCTTATGTATGGAATTGAAGCATGGAACTGGCAAGGGTAAAAGAAGAATACATGCAGTAGAAATGAGATCTTGTTATGAACAAAATAAAGAAATAGTCGTTAAGATGGTTCGGATACATTAAAAAAATAAATGGAGAAATAATGATTAGTGTATATTAACGATGTCAACGGAGCAAGAATAAGTGGAAGACCGAGGAAAGCGTGGCAAGATCAAATCAATCAAATATTAAAAGTATACCAAGTGAGGGGTCGGAGAAATTGACCTGCATGCACGACAAGATGTATTAATGTAGAGGAATCGAAAGAAGTGTGCCAGGAAAATAATTATATTTATCCATTGTCAACTTTGCTTCGCGATTCTTACTGCCTACCACTTGTGATGGTTACATAGTTATTTGTTTTATTTTAAATAATTTAAAAAAATACTGTTATTGTATAATACTTGATAATAATTCTTTCGAAATTTTCGCAACAACTGTTTCGCTAATTGGTCTTACAATCGACTAAAATACAACAGAGAGACTTACTTAATATAGAAAACTATATAAAACAAGTATATCTGTTGTATTTTTAAAAGACATGACGATGTTTACATCGGTTAGCAGCTGTCGGAAGAAATATAATCAATTGTGATGTCCTCAGTGTCTTCATTTCGGAAGTCCTCAAAACTTGTTTGGTCCTTACTGTGTCGGCCCTTGCTTCGACGCCATATGTTATTATTGGTCTTACGCATGCTTTATAGATTCTCATCTTACTCTTAGTGGCCATGTCTTTGTTTTTCCATATTGTGGATTTTAGAGCACCAAAGATTGCAGGCAAGACACTGAGAGATCGCGTGAGGAACACCAGAATAAGAGAGATATGTGAGGTTAAGGATATTATAAGATGGAGCAGACAGCGAAAAAGAGACTGGTACGGTCATGTTCAAAGAATGGACACCACCAGACTCCCCTATTTTGCATCACATAATCAGCCTCATGGGACTCGTCCTCGTGGAAGACCTCCTAAAAGATGGAAGGACAGCTGGGAGTCTATCTCACAGGAGGAGCAAACAGACCACATAGGTCTACAACTAAGAAGAAGAAAACTAATTAACTAACAAACCATCACGCCGTCTCCCCGAAGGGGTAGGCAGAAGGAATGGACTGCTACGCTTTTCTTTCCTGACATATTTCTCTCGCTTTCTCAACATTCCTACACCGTGTCATGCACGCGCGTCAATTTCTCTGACTCCTCACATGGCCGACATTCAATATTTGATTTATTTGATCGTGTCACGTTTTCCTCGGTCTTCCTCTATTTCTAGTTCCATTTACATCGTTAAAATAAAATATTTTTACCATTCTTTCTTCATTCATTATTTCCATATATCCAAACCATCTTAATGATCCTTTCATTATTTTGTTCATAACACCATCATTCGCACCGCATTCACTTCTTATATTTTCATTCGACACTCTATCATACACAGAGTATCCATACATTCGTCTAAGAGATCTCATTTCTCCTGCATATATTCTACGTTCATCCTTCTTTTGCAGTTCCATGCTTCACTTCCATACATAAGGGTCGGTAGAAGAACACCATTGTGCACTGCCATTCTAGCTTTTTTGAATAGGTTTTGAATAGTTTTTTTGGATAAGAAGAAGATATTTTATAATAGCGTTTTTATTTTAAACAGGTAATAATGTTGAAATATCAAAAGTGCTTCCGTCAAAACAATGGTTTATCTAAAATAATTCGTGTTAAAGTTAATGGAAAAGGCGGCGGATAATGTTCGAAAATGAAAATCGTGTCATCTATAAATATTTCAACTTGCTGAAAGCTTTTCGCGAAAAATTGTCCCATTTTGTTTTGTTCAGAGTTTAACATACATTTTTTTAACAAGACTTGAATGCCACCTCCGTCTTTTGAATTATTCAGGAGCTTTCGGAAAGAACCCGCTTCACAAAACAACCGGACCGGAAGTGTACATCAAACCGGAAACGATTGCATTAACCGGAAAGGGATTTGCGTAAACCTATTCCGGAAGCAAACTTTACGATTCGATTATTCGATAAATGGACTTCATCTGTTAAATGACAATATGGAATTTAATTTAAAAGGAAAAGGTCGTTTTCAAGTGGTATAATTGTATTTTATGGAATGATATGCTATAGATTTTGCTATGCAAACGATGCCGCGCTAACAGCTGCATCTGTAGACGACTTTCAAAGACTATTGTATAAATTCCATATAGTATTACAAAGGCTATATCAGTCAGTTAAACAAAAAGTCTCACAATATCCAGACAACCGCGTTATAAGCTGAATCTGAAGATGACTTGCAAAGAATGTAGAACAAATTCCACATAGTATCACAAAGGTTATGTCATACAAGATAATTTAATAATAATAATAATAAATTGGATAATTTTTATTACTCATCTCAGCGTGTTTTATGAACAAGTCAAAAATAATCATATTCAGAGTGAGGGTTGCATCCAACGCAGTCGATCAACCATTTTAATCGAAAAATGATAATTTGAAAAGGTGCGTTTTGAGTCTCAATCTAAACTCTGACTGATTCTCAATGCACTTAAGGTCTGCTGGAAGATTGTTATAGGCTCAAGGGCCGGCTACCGCGAAGGCTCGGTCGCCAAAGTTTGTGCTAGGACTGCGTTTTGGCACAGTCAATCTACCCATCGCAGAAGTCTTAGCTGATCGCAATATAGACTGTCTGGCATTCAGGTTCTCGCTGATGCAGATTTCAGATATATAAGCTGGTGCCATACCATGGAATGCCGTAAAGACCGTCCAGCAGAGCTTGTATTGTATCCTTTCTGGACATTTCAGCCAGTGGAGCTCCTCAAGATGCTGTGGTATGTGACAACTCTTAGGTATACCTCTTATCAATCTTGCTGCTGCGTTGAAGGCAGACTGGAGTTTATTAGTTTGCTGTTTGGGGATGTTGGCCTAGATGTAAGCTGTAAGTAAGATGTAAGCTGACTGTTGATGATATGCCTGTGGAGCAAGTAATGAGTTTCAAATATTTAGGAGTAGAGTTAGTTAGTTAGAATTTTGCAACCATAATAACCGAAGTACAAGAACAAGTGAACAAAACGTCTGCCGTGTCAGGGTGTCTGAAGAAGACCAGATGGCATTCTTCAGACACCAGTCAGGGTGGAATACCAGTTGGACAGCGTCCACCAGGGAGAACCCCAAAAGAGGAAAAGACAGCTGGAATTTAGCATAAAGAGAGCATTCATAAAGAGAGAATCCAGTTATTTGAGACTCTTAAGTCTTCAACAAGTTGAACAAGAAGAAGTATATATCATACAATATCCAACAACAACAACAACAACAACAAACCATCACGCCGTTTCCCCGCAGGGAAAGGCAGAGAGAATGGACCGCCACACTACTCTATCCTGGCAAACCTCTCTAGCTTCCTCCACATTCATACAACCAGTCGTACACGCACGTCGATTCCTCCGACTTCTAACATGACCAACCTTTAAATTTTGATTAATTTGGTCATGCCATGTTTTCCTCGGTCTGCCTCGACTTTGTACCACATTTACATCATTAACGTATACTTTCTTAACCATTCTTTCTCCATCCATGCATTCCATATGTCCGAACCAACGCAGCGATCTTTTCATAATTTTGTTCGAATAACTTCTTCCGCTCTACATTCCTTTCTGTCGTATATCGTTCTACCACACAAACGTCTTGGGGACCTCATCTCTACCGCATTTATTCTACTCTCATCCTTCTTCTGCCAGTTCCATGCTTCGCTTCCATACATTAGGGTTGGAATCAGAACTCCATTGTGAACGGCCGTTTTCGCTTTCATTGATAAATTATTTTTTAAGCTCCATTCACTTTGTTACCCGCACCAACCCTTCTATAACAATATCCAAACTGATCAAAATTAGCTCGTTATTGTAAAAAAAAAATCTGGTCGTATTCAGACTTGAACTCAATTCCCCTGGATCAGGAGGCAAGCGTTCTGTCAGCTATACCGTTGCCGGAGACATTGTATCCAATTTTCAAATAAAATTGTATTCGTTCTCCAAAAGGAATTGTTTTGTTTCAATGTGAAAATATATAATTCTCCTCTATATTATTATTTAAAACATTGTGTTGCGGATTCACTGAACAATATTTATTATTATACTTTGTAAACAACACTTATTTGGACATATGGAAAGAATGAATGAAGAAAGAATGGTAAAAAATTATATGTTAATGGTGTAAATGGAACCAGAAATAGAGGAAGACCGAGGAAAACGTGGCACGATCAAATAAATCAAATATTGAATATCGGCCATGTGAGGAGTCAGAGAAATCGACGCGCGCGCATGACACGATGTATGAATGTTGAGGAAGCGAGAGAAATATGTCAGGAAAGAAAAGTGTGGCAGTCCATTCTTTCTGCCTACCCCTTTGGGGAGACGGCGTGATGGTTAGTTATTTAGTTAGTTAACAAACACTTATTTTATTAAATATTTCTCGTATATTAAAATACAAACATGTTTCGGAAACAGAAGCCCTTCATCATTGTTTTAACCTACACACTGCCGGCGACATGGTACAACAGTGAAGTAGCTTAGCAGACACAACTCATACCATACTTATTAACACCACCATATTACCCTGAATATGGAGACTGCAACTGAAGATCAAGTCAAACGAAACAGAGACCCGATGGTCCGATGACATTAGAAGAATTGCTGGCGATTGGATGCAAAAGGCACAAGACAGGGATACGTCGAGAAGTATGGGGGAGGCCTATGTCCAGCAGTAGACGACGTATGTAAGTAAGGAGACTGCAACGATCTCCAAAACTTCGGTCGAGAAGAAGAAATCACACAAAACATATTGCTGCCAACCGTAAAAATCAACGCAATTACTTTAGTGTTTGTATATACAAAATAAATATTTAAATAAATTTTTCATGAATGTGGTCAGTTTTGACAGATATTTGAAAATGGGAACTAACTAACTAAGTAACCATCACGCCGTCTCCCCGAAAGGGTAGGTAGAAAGAATGGACTGTCACACTTTAACTGATGCGGCACTCCATCCTTCTCTTTTCGCCCGGCGGGAGACGCGGTATGATGGGTTGCGAACCTCATCGCCACCAATAGGCATCTCCCGCGCACACTTCGATCGTCCAACACCCACAAAATAAATCTAAAACAAATAATATAAAATACAATGATATAAAATAAAATAATTTAATACACAATGTTCTTTTTAGATGGTGCACATATTGTCTATTTAATTTATGTTCCACGCATCCACCGTTTTTTTATTTTAGCACATAATGAAATGTTTCTTTTTCGATGTTGCACATGTTGACATGGACGATCCGGACTTTTGTGTTTATTTAATTTATGTTACACGTATCCACCGTTTTTTAAATTAGCTGTAATTAGGCACTTAACCAGCAAGAACTTAAAAATAATATTGAAGATATTATTCAAATTGTCATTGGACCAAATGAAAAATTTATTTTTACATGTGTCAAAATTCTTTATAAATACGAAAAAACTTATATAATTTTAATATCAAAACAGTACAAACGTATTACGTGTCACAATTAACTATTATAAAGTGCGGCAACAGTTAAATTGACCAAAACAATTCACATATACACGAAATATCTCCAAGTTTACAGGAGCACCACATGAACCAAACCAACTTTTCAAAATCAGAATCCGAAAATGGATAATGAAGAAATAACGAAATATTAACCGTGTATTTGTTATATTTAAAGAGGTATTGAAATTATTTTAAACAATGTGTACTAGCTACAAAGCATAAGCATTGGAAGGTTAATAAAGATTTGCCTTGTGCTTTAATGATGTGATAACTCGATTAAATTTAACAATAAGTTAATCTGAAGTTATTTAATATATATTTTGGGTTGGGTCATTATCAAGTATATCGATTCAAAAAGCGACCCTAATCGGGAGGCTGTAGCTTCATCTCGATTATTTCTGTCATAAGATACACCAGGGGGTTGGTTCTAAAATTAAACTGCCCTGGCTTCCCTCTGGTTGCGGCCGCACAAAGGTCAGGGGGATCGATACGGTAACGTTGTCGTATTTTTGAGTTCATTCACGTAGTTTACGTTGTAACGTTAATGAAAGATGATGGGTCTTGATCAAGATCTTAAATTGGTACGTTGTGAACGCTGCGATGTGGAAAGTTTTACACTTTACCTTTAATACTAACTAACTAACTAAATATCTTTCACGCTGTTTGTCCACGGCTTCTCTTTCTAATCATGCTGGTTGTGGGTATTTTATTTTTCTTTCAGTGTCGTGTCAGCAACATCAACGTTGGCGATCACTGCAGCAAAGGTATCTCTGTCTTACGCAACTTGGAACAGGTTCTGAATTATTGTCATTCCTGTCCATTCTTTTATTTTCCGCAGCCAGGACAACTACCTTCTATCAACTCCCGACGTCCCTCCACTTTATCCATTAATATCAGTAGAAGGAGTAACTAACTAACCATCATGCCGTCTCTCCGAAGGGGTAGGCAGAAATAATGGACGGCCACACTTTTCTTTCCTGACATATTTCTCTCGCTTCGTCAACATTCATGCAAAGGCGTCGATTTCTCATTCAATATTTGATTTATTTGATCGTGCCACGTTTTCCTCGGTCTTCCTCTATTTCTGGTTCCATTTACATCGTTGTCATATAATTTTTTTACCATTCTTTCTTCATTCATTCTTTCCATGCGTCCAAACCATCTTAATGATCGTTTAATTATTTTGTTCATAAAACGATCATTTGCACCGCATTCAGTTTTATTTTTTTTAAATTATTACACCATGACACCCGTTCCTTAGTTATGTCAAATTGACAACATTAGCAATGAATTTGTCAGACATGGTGGTCGTAAGAAGAGCAGAATGGGGAATGTTATATTACATAAAGCGTGCGCTTAACCCAACCAATGACATGTCATAAGTTCTGTAAACACCTCGATCACCATATTCTGTTTCCAATTTGCATCTTCGTCTCTATTGAGATACAATTAATCATTAAAAATGAAAATAATAATATGATCTGTCTTTAGCCTTAGAAAAAACCTTACACCTTCAATAAATAGAACGCTAGAAAACCGAGAGAACAATTTCAGGTGCAGCTTTCTCGATTGAATTTTCCCCCATTTTCACAATTGCAATCTCCCGCTTCAATTTTTCTTCCACCTTTCCCATGTACTGTTCTATTTTCTGTATTTTTCCTGGCAAACAAACCGAGTGTAGAACAAACTAAGGAATGAGATTCGAATTTTCCGAGTGGGAAATTCTCAACGTAAAATACGAACAGTCCTTAATTGGTTGGTTCGAACACGCAAATCGATTCACGTGGTACGTTCTTCGGTGATGGATGATTTGTTCAACTAAATGGATAATGTCTTAACAAAAACGTTTGTGAATTAACCACAAATTTAATTAAGCCAATATATCAAAAGCGCATTTGTGGATTTGCAAAAAGCATATGATTACGTTAATAGAGTAAAGTTGTGGAAAATATTGTTTGAATATGGAATAAGTACAAAACTGATCACGGCAATTAAGTCGCTATAAACGGAAAGCACTGCTAGTGTCAGAGTAAATGGAGATCTTACAGCCTGGTTTGATATCAATAAAGGTGTCAAACAGGGTTGCGTAATGTCCCCGTGGTTATTTAATCTGTATATGGACAGGTGTATTTAAGATCTGAAAGGTTTGGATGTAGGTGCCAAAATGAGCGGAGTGTCAGTAAGCTGTCTCTTGTATGCGGATGACGCTGTCCTACTTGCAGACGACGAGCATGAACTACAAGTCCTGGTGAATTGTATGTATGAGTTGAGAATGTTAATAAGTCCAAGGTAAAGATTTTTGAAAAAGAAGAAATCACGACAGTCTGCAACATTAACGTGAATGGTGGAAATTTGGAGCAAGTAGTTGAGTTCGTGTATTTAGGTAGTATGTTTACAAGAGATGGGCGAGTGGAGAGGGATATTGAAAGAAGGGTTGGGACAGGCAACAAAATGAATGGTGCACTGAAAATTGTCATCGCAAACAAAGACCTATCTAAAAAAGCTAGAATGGCAGTGCACAATGGTGTTATTCTACCGACCCTTTTGTATTGAAGCGAAGCATGGAACTGACAAAAGAAGTATGAAAGTAGAACAATTGCAGTAGAAATGAGATCTCTTAGACGAATGTGTGGAAACTTGTGTGTATGATAGAGTGTAGAAAGAAAATATAAGAAGTGAATGGGTTGCGAATGATGGTGTTATGAACAAAATTATGAAAGGATCGTTAAGATGGTTTGGACACATGGAAAGAATGAATGAAGAAAGAATGGTAAAAAATCATATGTTAACGATGTAAATGGAACCAGAAATAGAGGAAGACCGAGGGAAACGTGGCACTATCAAATAAATCAAATATTGAATGTCGGCCATGTGAGGAGTCAGAGAATACGACGCGCGTGTATGACACAATGTATGAATGTTGGGGAAGCGAGAGAAATACGTCAGGAAAGAAAAGTGTGGCAGTCCATTATTTCTGTCTACCCCTTCAGAGAGGCGGCTTGATGGTTAGTAAGTTAGTTAGTTATCAAAAGTAAATAAGAGAAGAAATATATCGACTGAAGCAAAGATGGCAGTGCACAATGGGGTTATAGTGCCGACCCTTTTCGGCTCTGTATAACCCCTGCCCGGTATAACCCCATTGTGCACTGCGTGCAAATGGCAAAAATAAAATCACGTGACAACAAAAATGGCGATAGACTAGCTACCTATTACATGTCATGAGAATCAAAATCTAAAAAAAATTAGATAGTCTTTTCTTCTTCTTCTTTTTGCCCTGTCAAACCTTCGTGGCTCATAGGGCCTCAAGGAACCTTCTCCACCCGACTCTATCCCATGCCTGATGCCTAATATCATCACAAGTGAGGTCTGCTGCCTTAACCTTCTCCTGCAGGACTCTTCTTCAGGTGACTCTAGGTCTGCCTCGGTTCCTCTTTCCCCCCATAGGGGACCAGTCTAGTGTGGCCTGAGCGATGCAGGCTGGGTTCCGTCTCAGAGTGTCACCGATCCACTGCCATTTGTATCTAGTGACTTGTTCTCTAATTGGCTTTTCGCCTGCTATGGTCCAGAAAACGGCATTTGACACTGTTTGGTGCCAATTGATCTTGAATATTGAGCGAAGGCAACTATTTATAAAAACCTGGAGTTTTCCAATAACGTCCACGCAAGATTGCCAAGTCTCACATCCGTACAGCAGTACGCTTTTAACGCAACTGCCTGAATATTTGGAGCTTGAGCTTTCTCGAAATGATAATGGAACGCCGTACAAGGCGAAGCATAGCAAAAGCTCCCCTTGCCTTGTTGAGTCTGCTGGCTATATCTTCCTCCATACCTCCCGAACTTGCTATCATATGTACTACCAAGGTAGCAAAAGCCGGTCGTGGTCACAAAGGGGACACCGTAGAGCAATATTGGGGTGGAATCATTTGCGGAGACAGTTATTGGGTTCAAATAACCTTTTGTATATATTAATGTAGAAAACAACGGGAAACAATCACATTAAAAATGTCTATGTGGCATCCCAAGAAAAAGCAGAGATATTAAGACCTAGCTGCAAACCAATCCCTTAGACTGAAACATTAAATACAGTTCAGAATATACCTGTCGACCAAGGTTTTCTGATGATGAAGGAAACATGATTAGTGAATTTACCTGTCGAAAACAAGCATGGCAGGGCATCTCTGAAGACGAGGATATCCACCCTGGCATTGCCAGTAGCGATTGCAGGATTTGCCAAGAGGGACATTTCCATTGGCATCTTCATTGCAGAGAGCTGAAACAAATAAATATAAATAAGATGGTTTTGAAATAATAGAAGTTCAAGAAGATATTGTAAGTATTATTGGGTTAAAATACTTCTAGTACCTTCTATTGCAACGATAATCTTAACCTGAAACTCCGACAAAGAATGATGAAATCTTAAATATGGTATGTTCTACTATATAGCTGCGAAACTTGGAATCTGGATCAAATGTGTTAGAATTTTTCTTAAAAAGTGTGTAAAATTCCATATTAAATAATTAATATAAAATAAAAAGTTTATTTATTATATTTTTGTTGGAATAACATATTATATTTCATCTTCTATAATAAAACGTCAAGAAAATATATAATAATTAAATAAAACGATGTTATTTAACTACTTCCACTTTTGCCTTTATTTCGAAAGCGACCGGTTTCGCCAGACAAACTGGCATCACCAGTCTTCGATGCCAGCGAGCCTGGCGAAACCGGTCGTTGTCGAAATAAAGACAGAAGTGGAAGTAGTTAAAAAACATCGTTTTATTTAATTATTATTTCAAATGAACTTTCATCAATAGAATTCAGTAGAATCATTTGATTATCTTAAGAAAATATATGTTTGCATTCATATTAAATATCATAATGCTTTTTCAAAAACTATATTTACAAACGAAATATCTGTTTTCTAGAAGTATCATTTTATTTTTCGGAAATGACATGTTTCGCTTTGCTAAGGGATTATCAAAAGTCGGTCTTTATAATGTTTTTATGGTTAGATAGATAGTTAGTTAGTTACTACCCTCTCTGTCTATCCACTCTGCCTACCTTTCCGGAGAAACTGGGAGATGGTTAGTTGGAAAGTTTTATTGTAAACAAAGTTCTAAACATGAAATATCTCGTGGAGAAATATTGACTACTTTAATACATAATATGGCAGGGATGGCGAACCTAAGGTACGCGTGCCACAGGCGGCATGCGAGACGATTTTGCATGGCACGCGAATGAAGAGAAAAAAAAATTAAGATTTAAGAACTATTTTGGAATAAATTGAGCGAGATCGATTCGTTGGATCAGTCCAGAGGAATGCTGAAAATGAAGTACTAACAACTTGGCAATCAATCCTGGAAACTTTTTCTTGTCTTAAAAAAAATAGCCATTGGCATTAAAAATAGCAACATCCTAAATATCAACATCCTAAATATCAAACACGATTCATTTTTATTTTCCTACAAAAAATCGCCCTCCAAAAAAGACACGAAAATCGGCATAAGTTACCAGACTATTACCTTAATTTGGCATTATAAGTACTTAATTATTTTTTTCGATGTATTAATATGCTTAGTTTACATTAAAAATCTGAAGTTACACAAGCATTTGATGCATTTTTATTTCCATGGCATGTGGCACGCGACATATTTATTATATTTAAAAAAAAAAGTTTTTTGGCACTCGGACTCAACAAGGTTCGCCATCCCTGTAATATGGTATTGTTTTTGTAAAAAATATGGCGTTAAGACACTTACGATGCTTCTGACATCCTTCGACGTTCTCGGGCCAATCACAGCTGTGGGCGTTCTCGTTGTAAAGAAGACCACCGATACACAGCTGCTCTGTCGCTGTTCCGTTCCAGCAAGTCCAATACCTGGTGCATGAGGTCTCGTGGCCGAATATTCCATACAGCCAATCGCAGTGCTCGGTTCCTATCGGAGGATCTGCAAACAAAAATGTAGAAAATTAAAACACGAGGGATTGTAGGTATTGGTGGCCACTCTGCGCAGCTTTTACCGTCGGCGCCATCTTGGTTCTGGTTGACCACTTTGCGCAGCGACGGATTTTGCGGCCAACGCCAATGACGCTAATTCATAATCAATGCGAAGGAACACGTCTGTTTTTTAGAATTTTCATTATATTTTACGGGAATGTCATGTTTCGCCTTTCTAAGGCAGTATTAAATGTTCCATAGCAAGGCGAAACATGTCAATCGCATAAAATATATTATTATAAAACCTATTGAAAGTTAAGGCATTAACACTGTGGAATTCCATAGTAATCTACTTTGGGAATTAAAAAAAAAAAAACATTATTTAAACCACTTTTTAATAAAAAAATATTAAAACACACGGCATGTTTCACAGGATACCTCCATCTTCAGGTGTAAAAATATAACAAAAACTAAAGAAAGAAAGACTAATAAAAAACGCATTTAAAATTCGATACAAAAATTCTAAATTAAAAATTAACCTGGGGTATTTGTTTTAAGTAGGTACTAACAATTATTTTTTAACAGTAAAATAATAAATATCATTAAATAATAATACACGTAGATAATATAATTTAGAAAAAACATACATTTGAAAAGATATAATTTATATAGAAATTAATAAATAATTAATATGCATTTGGTTGGGAATGGGAGCTTGTTATAAAACCTCTAGAAAAAATATAATACATTAAATATTACAAAAATATTAACAACAATATTACAATGGACGTTAATGTACTCTTTGTACTCTTTTATTTTTAATGAATGAAAAACGATTCAAATGTCATTTGATAATGCCTTAGAAGGGCGAAATATGTCATGCATAAAAATTATAATAACACTCCTTGAAGACTATCGTTTTTTCATACATATTAATAATTTAATATGGAGTTTTACATCATTGTTCAAGAAACAATAAATAAGTTAATGTACTCTCTTAGAATAACAAAGTTTAATGATTTTTTGTATAGTCCATTGTTTTGGCCGAAACACGATGATACCTTAACATTTTAAACTGTTAAATTAAATAACTTTTGTTTTATGTATCACAATTGTCTTTTATTTTAATTTTGCTTTAATTTTTGACAGCTGTTTCGTTAACCTATGTTGACATCATCAGGTGTTACAATAATATGTTAAATGTCAAATTTTCTTGATTTTCCGAACCTTAATGTGATTATTATTATTATTGTTATTAAAGAAGGATGAAAGTAGAATAAATGCAGTAGAAATGAGATCTCTTAGAAGAATGTGTGGATACTGTGTGTATAATAGAGTGTCGAATGAAAATACAAGAAGTGAATGCGGTGCGAATGATGGTGTTATGAACAAAATAATAATGAAAGGATCATTAAGATGGTTTGGACATATGGAAATAATGAATGAAGAAAGAATGGTAAAAAAAGTATACGTTAACGATGTAAATGGAACCAGAAATAGAGGAAGACCGAGGAAAACGTGGCACGATAAAATAAATCAAATATTGAATGTCGGCCATGTGAGAAGTCAGAGAATACGACGCGCGTGCATGACAAGATGTATGAATGTTGAGGAAGCGAGAGAAATAAGTCAGGAAAGAAAAGTGTGGCAGTCCGTTATTTCTGCCTACCCCTTCGGGGAGACGGCGTGATGGTTAGTTAGATAGTTTATGTGATTTTAAAAGGAAGATAAATTTTCTAATTTTTTTAGTCTCTATTGACTGATTTCTTTATCTTTAATCCTAATAAATTACGTGAAACCAAGCCAAAGTTGTAATAGTACAAAGGTTTCACCTTTTATTTTTAATAACACAAATATTATTTGGTTTCCGAAAAAATAAATAAACCAAAAAGGTGCTTATTAAAAATTCCACGGTGGAGGGATGTAAAATAATGTTTCCAACAAATCAAATTAGTGTATACTCGTATATGTTGCATGTCTGACGGGAAAAAATATGGCGTTAAGGAAAATGGGTTTGTTGAAAATTCAGAGGTAGATTCGTTAACGAGAGGAAAAACGTTTTTTGTATAGATGGGGTTGAAGTTGAATAACAATATTAAATCAGGTTGTCAGCAAGGGGTGTATAGCAACTATTCGAAAGTTAGATTTACAGTACATTTAAAAAATAAAAAGGGTATATAACTATTAAGAATCCAACCCCTTCGAATGGAAACGAAGCTTGGAAAAGTTATCAAAAAAAGGATGAGAGTAGGGTAAATTTTGTAGAAATGAGATCACTGAGAAGAATGTGCAGGAAAACGATATATGATAGAATAACGAACGAAGAAATAACAAAGAAATGTAAGGCAGATGATTGCATTATAAGTATGTAGTATTAAAAAGGATCCCTGATATGGTTTGGACATACGAGCAGTGTGTAGCTATTGTAGGAAAACATGCCATAACCAAATTAATCAAATACTGAAAGGCGGCCAAATTCCAAGTCGGAAAAATCGACGAGTATGGATGTTGCTGATCGCGGTTTCCTCGGAGATAGACGTCTTATAAATTCCTTTTCTTCTTCTTCCTCAGCCTATTCCCGTCCACTCCTGGACAAAGGCCTCCTCCAATCGCTTCCATGTCATTCTATCCTGTGCAGACTACATCCAGGTTTATCCGACATGTCTATTCAGATAATCCTTCCACCGTAGTTGCGGTCGCCCTGCACTTCTCTTAGCCGTCCACGGTCTCCAAGTCAGCAGTCTTCTTATCCACTTTTCATCTGAGCTTCTGGCTACGTGTCCCGCCCATTGCCATTTTAGAGTCGCCACCCGGTGGATGATATCAGCGACCCTTGTTCTTTCTCTCACCGTATCGTTTCTGACTCTGTCTCTTAGGCTTATTCCTAACATGGCTCTTTCGGTCACTTTTCTGGCGGTTTCTCGGCACTTTGTTTGGACAATGTAACAGTTTTAAGACCATAAATACTAACTCGCAGAAAGCAGGCTATATAGACTTTTCGTTTCAGGTTGACCGGTATTTTTCGTTTTTTTAGGATGTAACTAATGTTACCGAAAGCTGCCCAGCTTAGTCCAATTCTTCTTTTGAGCTCTGCGGTCTGGTTATCTCGGCCCAATCGAATATTGTGTCCCAGGTATGTATATTCTTTTATATTAGAAGACAAATACTCTTGACATTAGAGAGTATCTTGTATTTCTAATGTGGAACCATCTCTCAATTTACAACATCAATATTATATTTGTTTGTAAATGAAATTTTAATCATTGGATAAGCTTCGACCTGGGAGAGTCAAGTTCCCTCGCACATTTTTATAATTTAAGGATTTTCCTACCGAAACGCGAAACTTTTTGAAATATATAATCGCGTTACAAAGTGAGGAAAATAATCAAATAAGCCGTAAAATACACCCCGGATGGGAGTTTTCCTCGGTTGGAAATACTACGAAACGGAAAATTTATAGATAGATATTTGAAAAATACAACGTTGACTGCTAACGTGAAGCTTTTTAATCGGAAGTTGATAAAAACATACTTATTTAGAAGCTTTAACTTCGTTAATTAATAGAAGTTTTATTATATTTTATAGGAATGACACGTTTCGTTCTTTTAAGGCATTATCAAATGTGAAGAAATTTCAGCTCGTTGCTGTTTATACACTCGTACACTGGTGAATGGAGCAGAATATGGTAATTAACGAATTTTGATGTGACTTTATACATTTTAACAAATAATTATTCAAGTAAGTCCAGAAATATCGGAAAATGTTTTTCTCGGAACTCGTTAAGAAATTTTATGACAATGATTACATAGTTAGGGGATACTTAATGATCTTATATAAATAAAAAAATAGTTATTTGAGGTAGGACGAAATAAAGTGTTTCTAAGAAAAACATCTTATTACAAATTGTTTACAAACGATTTTGTTTTATATATAATATGTACTTAGAATCATTAGTCACTTTGAAATATGTAATTAATTATTTAATATTGAAATTATTTATTTAATATGGGGTTTTACATCATTGTTCAAGAAACACTAAATACTTTAAGTTCGTATTTAAATTTATCAGTAGTTGAAAAACAGTGACCTTGTAATGAATGTGTCCAAGTATAATGTGATGGTATTTGAAAAAGAATAATGTATGACAATTGGTGACATAAGCGTGAACGGTGAGAAACTGGAGCAAGTAACCGAATCTATCTATCTGGGAAGCATGTATACAAGAGATGGAAAAATGGAGAAAAAAATCGAATGAAGTTATGATGATATTCTCTCTGCCTAAACGGTGTGATGGTTTGTTTTTTGTTTGTTTTGTATATAATATCCCCGATGAAGGGCTTGTGTGTCCGAAACTTTTTTTTAAATATATTTTTTAATAAAGTGTGTGTTGTATACAAATATATTCAAAAAGAAGCATTAAACATCCGCAACACAAATTATGGCGAATTTAGAAGAAATATTGATATTTAGTAACATTAAATAAATTTTATTTTGTACCTAAAATAAATTGCGTTTATTTTCTTATTTGAAATGATAAAGGTGACTCTGTTAACATGTCAGGACCAAAAGACACCCGTTTCCTGTGTCTGACAGGCAAACTGAGATTATCGGAGCGTATGGCGTTAAAAATAAGGATTTTATTACCTATACGGTAAGAGTCGAATTGAAACGTGTGTCAAAATTGTTGATATAAAAAAATATACAGAAAAGTATATTTTTATTGACTGTATTGGTTCGGACATTGAAAATTTGGTTTGGTTCATGTGGTTCTCCCGTAAATTTGGAGATATTTCGAGTATAATTGAATTATTTTGGTCAACTGGATTGTTGCCGCACTTTATAATAGTTAATTGTGACACGTAATACGTTTGTACTGTTTTGATGTTAAAATTATACAAGTTATTTAAACATAGTAGCTTGTATACATAAGTTCCAAAAATTTGTCAGACGTGGTGGTCGTAAAAAGGGTGGAATGGGGAATGTTGTTAACATAAAGTGATCGCTTAACCCAACCAATGATAGGTCATAAGTCCTGTAAACGCCTCGACTACCATAGTCTGTTTCCAAAAAAATTTACATCTTCGTCTCTATTGAGATACAATTAATCCTTAAAAAAATTATTTTCCATTAGTTCCAATGACAATTTGAATAATTTCTTCAATATTATTTTTAAGTTCTTGTTTGTGTTAGTTTGTTACAGCTAATTAAAAAAAACGGTGGATGCGTGGAACATTAATTAAATAGACAATATGTGCACATTCTAAAAAGAACATTATGTTTTAAATTATTTTTATTTTGTTATTTTATTTTATATCATTGTATTTGATATTATTTCTTTTAGATTTATTTTTTGGATGTTGAATAATCGAAGTGTGCGCGGAAGATGCCTAATGGTGGCGATGAGGTTCGCAACCCATCACACCGCGTCTCCCGCGGCGCGAAAAGAGAAGGATGGAGTGCCGCATCGGTTAAAGTGTGGCAGTCCATTCTTTCTGCCTACCATTTACCAGAGTTACGTCTAGTCACCAGAGGAAGGTTGGCTTTGGTGGTCGTAAGCTAAGTAAAACAATCTATGCTGTCACTGTCGGAGATAAGGGACAAAAATGCCAACATCCTCCAGCACGACAGAGTTCTCTAAATATCCCCTGAATAATCTAAAAAAATTGGTTATGAGATGCCCATTTCTTTGAAGTTGCAGATTCCCAAGAGAAATGCCGTGGGATATAGCCACGGGTTGCTAACATACTCTTTCATGTAGAGATACCTTAGATTTTTTTCTGAACCCTCTCTTACATAATGGAATATCTCGCCTCCTTAAAACTTCATATCACAGAACTACTTTCGAATCTGCGCCAAACCAATGCATTGTATAGGATTCTTAGCACGTTGGGATCTCAGAAAGATCTTTCGGTCCGAACGATGAAGCCCAACATCCTCAGTGCAATGTCACAAATCCTCTCGATATGTGCACGAAAACTCAGCCTACTCTCATAGATGATCCCGAGATCTCTCATTGTAGATACATGTGCTAGTTGCTGGTTATTCATTGTGTATCTATGATACACAGTTCTAATGCTCTAGTAAAATATAGCATAACGCACTTAGAGATTTTGAATTGCATTTGATTACTGCGACTCCAGTTAACAATATTACTAATGTTCGACTGGAGGCGTAGACAGTCGTCAGGATTGTTAATTTCTAGGAATAATTTCAAATCATCAGCAAATAAAGAAAAATTGTGAGAAGTTTATCACCTTTGTAATATCATTTATGAAGATGGTGAAGAGAAGTGGGCCTAGGTTTGAACCTTGCGGCACCCCCGAATTTATTCTAGTGACCCTCATTTCTGCTGCATTTATCCTACTTTCATCCTTCTTCTGCCAACTCCAAGATTCACTTCCATACATAAGGGTCGGCACTAGAACTCTATTGTACACTGCCATCTTTTCTTCATTGGATATTCGAGTATTTCTGTTTGCGGTAATGCAGCATTTATTTTGTTTCCAGCTCCAACCCTTCTTTCCATATCTTTCTCCATTTTTCCATCTCATGCTATTCCATATTGATAATTTTATTACAATATATGATAATTTCAGCAAGTGCATCGTAAAATTTGACGAATTGTTTGAAGCTTTTACTCAGAACTTTCAGTATTCTCCTGGAGTAGTAAAATCTTTTCACATAACACTATTTTCATGTTTGAATGAAAGATAATAAGGGGCAAAGGACGTTTTGCGTGGGTGGTTTTCCTGTGAAAAACAGAAAAAGGCTAACTGCGTCACTTGAAAAAGTTTATCTAGCATTTGACTGGTAATTCGCTTTTTATATCCTTTGAGAATTACTTTTACAGAAAGTTGTACCGAAAATGTCAAAAAAATAAACACTGTTTCGAATACAGTTTAGAAGTTGTGATATTTTATTTATCGTTTCTCGAACATACGAGGTGTGACAATTAAATTCTGAGAATTTCTAAATAAAACACAGGCAAATAAAGTTAGCAACCAAATTTTTTTCAACGGCCTTCACAGTAGTTCCCCTCTAACTCAGAACAACGTTTCCAACAACATTTCGAACTAAATAACTAACTAACTATCACGCCGTCTCCCCGAAGGGGTAGGCAGAAAGAATGGACTGCCACACTTTTCTTTCCTGACACATTTCTCTCGCTTCCTCAACATTCATACATCGTGTCATGCACGCGCGTCGATTTCTCTGACTCCTCACATGGCCGATATTCAATATTTGATTTATTTGATCGTGCCACGTTTTCCTCGGTCTTCCTCTATTTCTGGTTCCATTTACT
>JAHDVF020001586.1:0-30497 GCA_022606425.2 Lepidostoma basale
TAACATAAAAATCTACTTATAATGGATGTATAGTTTAATATGACAGCATTGTATAATATGACATATAACAGCATGTATAGTATAATATAGTATGGACAATGACAGCGAAATCCGCAGAGCGACTGAATACTTTTGAGAAAACGGTGCTGCTCAGAATTCTGGGATATGTGAATGACGGTGAAGGCTGAAGAGTGCGACATAATGACGAACTGTACCATATTTACAAAGCTCTAACAACGTGTCCAGGCAAGTCTCCCAAGGAAGATTACGTACTCTCAGCTTACCCAAGGAAAACGCTCACACGGTGGCCAGAGGAAACGCTTTAGGGACTCCCTTAAAGGAAACCTACAAAAGACTGGCATCGACTGTGATTGCTGGGAAAAGACTTCAGAGGACAGACCTAGGTGCACACAAGATTCTGAAGCACAGCGCAGAGACAACGCCGCTGAGAGGAGGAGGAGGGGAAAGCAGAGACCACTGGAAGACGGTGACAGCTCCATTACAGGCGCATTCCCCTGCCCCAGATGCTACAAAATATGTGGGTCCAGGATCGGGCTCTTCAGTCACATGCGGACCCACAACCGTGAAGGACAGTCTTCCTCGGACACGAGGGACAGCCGATGACGATGATGATTTACAAAGCTCCCAGTCTCCCCACCCAAGTCAGACTGAATAGACTGAGATGGGCTGGTCATGTGCAGAGGATGCCGTCATCGCGAACCTCAAAAAGATTGGTGGAGTGGTACCCAGGTGGTAGAAGAGCAATTGGATGACCAAGACTGCAATGGTAGAACGATATACGACAGAATCTCAAATGCTGATATAAGAAAGGAATGTAGAGCGGAAGAAGGTATTATAAACAAAATTATGAAAGGATCGCTGCTTTGGTTCGGACACATGGAGCGCATGGATTTAGAAATAATGGTTAAGAAAGTATAAGTAAATTATGTAAATGGAGTATGGAGTCGAGATGATCAAATTAATCAAATTTTAAAGATTGGTCATGTTAGTGTGTATGAATGTGGAGGAAGCTGGAGAGGTTTGCCAGGATAGAGTAGTGTGGCGGTCCATTTTCTCTGCTTACCCCTGCGGTGAATGGCGTGATGGTTTGTTGTTGTTGTTTCATTTTATTATATGAATAAAATACATGAAAGTATTAAGAACAATGTATTTCCTGAAATTTCGACTCTTTTGTATTAGTAGTTTAAGCTTTAAGTAAAAAAATAAGCTTTTCAAATCACATGGACAATTACTCTCTGCGGACACTCCTTGTTTTTCAAAATAAATCCTTTATTTAATATGATGAAAAATAGTAAACCACTTAAGTTTTATTTTCCGCAAGACATCCGAGCGAGAGTCACATCCTATTCGCTGGTCCGAATTGATTATTTTTCTCATTCTAGGACGTCACACATGAAGAACAGTCTTTGCCCACAGTATTAGACTCAATCATACTTCTAGTAAGACATCGTTTCCATTAGATGAAACAATAAAAATTTGAAGTAAGTCAACGAAATTGTGCCATATAAGTAGATTGGAAGACGAAAATAGAATTTTGTAATAGGATTTTAAACTTAATTAATTTTTATGTAAATTATTTCTTTTCAAATTTCTCGTATGTTTTTCAAAATTATATTTTCATCATGTTTTATTATTATTTAATGTTATTTATTATTTTACTGTTGAAAAATAATTGTTAGTACTTACTTATAACAAAGAGCCTAACTTAATTTTGAATTTTGAATTTTTATATCGAATTTTTAATGCGTTTTTTATTAGTCTTCCTTTGTTTTGTTTCAGTTATATTTTTTACACCTGAAGTTGGAGGAGGTATCCTCTGAATCATGTCAAATCAAATCAAATCAAATCAAATCAGTTTATTTTCTCAAAAGACATTACAAACATTTTTTATAGTTTAAGGCATCTATTGAGAACAGGTAAAACATAAGGAATATATAATACCAGGAACGCACGAGAGATGGTTCGACATTAGGAATACAAAATACTCTCTAAAGTCAAGAGTATTTGTCTTCTGAATGTACTTTCACGAATATGAAAGACATCGATCTCCGAAGCGATCATGTTCAGCAGTTTGATTGCTCTCCCCACCGGCATCACCAGAGGCAGGTTGGTTCTGCATGCTGGGAGATAAAACAGTCTATGCTGACGCTGTCGAAGATAGCCATCCGGAACATAAAGATGGATAGCCTCCAAGATGACGGAGTTCTCAAAGAATCCCCTGATAAGTCTGAAGAAATGGGTAAGTGTGCACCCATCCCTTCTTATCTGTAAACTATTGGTCCCCCGCATGCCCAAGAGGAATGCAGTGGGATAAAGCCACGGATAGCTACCAAACTCCCTCATGTAGAGATATCTCAGAAATCTTTTCTGAACCCTCTCTAACATGAGCGAGTATCTCGCCTCGTGGGGACTCCATATCACCGAGCCACACTCGAGCTGGCTCCGGACCAATGAGTTGTACAAAATTCGCAAAACATAGGGATTCTTGAAAACTCTACCAGTTCGGAGATTAAATCCCAACATTTTCAGTGCAACTCCACATATTCTCTCAATGTGAGCATGGAAAGTCAGCCTACTTTCATAAACGATACCAAGATCCTTTATCGTTGAAACACGCTTAAGTTGCTGGTTATCCATTGTGTATCTGTAATAAACAGTACGCAATGCTCTCGTAAAAGATACAATTACGCATTTTGAGATATTGAAATAAATTTGATTGGTTTTACTCCAGCGGACGATATTATTTATATCTGACTGGAGATGGAGGCAATCTTCGGGGCTTTTTATCTCAAGGAATAATTAAAGATCATCTGCAAATAAAAGAAATCGCGAAAATTGTATAACCCTCGCGACATCATTAATGAAGATGGTGAAGAGGAGTGGACCAAGGTTTGAGCCCTGTGGTACTCCGGAATATACGGGAAAAAGTGCAGATTGAAATATACCGTATGAGGCAAACTGTTTCCTTTCCCTCAGGTAGCTAATAAAAATGTCGTGTATTTCAATATTTTTTTATTTAAAAAGTGGTCTGAACAATGTTTAATTAATTCCCAAAGTGGATTTTAAACTGTTTGATTGTAGAGTATACGTCCGGTCACGTTTTAAAGGTATCAAATTAGGGTCAAGGTTTTTATTATTTGTGTTTTCTACCTTATTTATGTTTTATTATAATATAACAGTCTGCAACATTAGCGTGAATGGTGAAAATTTGGATCAAGTAGATGAGTTCGTGTATTTGGATAGTATGTTAACAAAAGATGGACGAGTGGGGAGGGATATTGCAAGAAGAGTTGGGGCAGGAAACAAAGTTAATGGTGCACTTAAAGTTGTCATCGCAAACAAAAACATATCCTAAAAAGCTAAAATGGCAGTGCACAATGGTGTTCTTCTACCGACCCTTATGTATGGAAGCGAAGCATGGAACTGGCAAAAGTAGGGTGAAAGTAGAATAAATGCAGTATAATGAGATCTCTTAGACGAATGTGTGATACTCTGTGAATGATAGAGTGTCGAATTAAAATATAAGAAGTGAATGCGGTGCGAATGATAGTGTAATGAACAAAATAATGAAAGGATCATTAATATGGTTTGGACACATGTAAAGAATGAATGAAGAAAGAATGGTAAAAAAATTATATGTAAACGATATAAATGGAGCTTGAAATATCAAATTAATCAAATATTAAATGTCGCCTATGTGAGGAATCAGACTACCAAAACCCTTCTTTCAATATCTCTACACTCGCCTATCTTTTGTAAACATATTACCCAAATACACGAACTCATCTACTTGCTTTAAATTTTTACCATTCACGCTAATGTTGCAGTCTGTCATTGCATATGCATACCTCACACATACTATTCACCAGAAATTGTAGTTCATGCTCGTTGTCCTCAAGTAGGACAGCGTCATCCGCATACAAGAGATAGCTTACTGTTTCAACTCCGCTCATTTTGGCACCTGCATCCAACCCGTTTAGCTCTTTCATACACTTGTCCATATACAGATTAAATAACCACCGGACATAACGCAACCCTGTTTGACACCTTAATTGATATCAAACCAGGCTGTAAGATCTCCATTTACTCTGACACTAGCAATAAGAATGTAACTTGAATAAATGTCGTAGAACTGAGATCACCGATAGAATACCGAACGACGAAATATGGAAGAAACATAAGATAGATTATTTCATCATAAATAAATTATTATCTAAAAAAATGTATCTGTTTCTATGATCGGCTAATGTAAAAGTTCCTTAACAGCATTTTGGTGGGTCGCTAGTGAAGAAAAACTATCCCCCATAAAGGAAAACAAGAAATAATGCACGGAAATATTTTCTCGACCCAAACTTACCCCAATTACTGGAAGAGCACAGAATTGTAGTGAAAAGGCGAAAGTATTATGCTGTAAGTAGGGAATCTTTTCAGACTTATAATATTATTTATTTTATTATATTTTTCCTTACATATGACAGGATATTTTTAGTCCAAAGACTCTGGCATATGTATGTAATTGAGCTGTATTAGTCTCTTAAGACGTAGAACAAATTATAAAAAACTTTCTTAATATCAAATATTTTTAGACGTTATACTAACTAACTAACTAACCATCACGCCTTCTCGCCGAAGGGGTAGGCAGAAAGAATGGACTGCCACAATTTTCTTTCCTGACATATTTCTCTCAATTCCTCAACATTCATATATCGTGTCATGCACGCACGTCGATTTCTCTGATTCCTCACATGGCCGATATTCAATATTTGATTTATTTGATCGTGCCACGTTTTCCTCGGTCTTCCTCGTGCCATTTACATCATTAACATAGTTTTTTTTTACCATTCTTTCTACATTCATTCTTTACACATGTCAAAACCCTCTTAATGATCCTTTCATTATTTTGTTCATGACACCATCAATCGCACCGCATTCACTTCTTATATTTTCATTCGACACTATCATACACAGAGTATCCACACATTCGTCTAAGAGATCTCATTTCTACTGCATTTATTCTACTTTCATCCTTCTTTTGCCAGTTCCATGCTTCGCTTCCATACATAAGGGTCGGTAGAAGAACACCATTGTGCACTGCCATTCTAGCTTTTTTGGATAGGTTTTTGTTTGCGATGACAACTTTAAGTACACCATTCACTTTGTTGCCTGCCCCAACCCTTCTTTTAATATCCCTCTCCACTCGCCCATATCTTGTTAATATACTACCTAAATACACGAACTCAACTATTTGCTCCAAAATGTCAGATTTGAAAAATATTATACACAGCTTTTTTAAATTTTTTTAAACATAACTGAATTAATAATAAAATGCGCAAACACTGGTGTAATAAAATATAGAGCAAAATATGAGTTCTGTTTGATATGAATTTAAATTAATATTTGTTTGGAGCTAAAAAATCACAGCTTTATGAATAAAGATGGCTAATGCGACTTGGATTTATATTACCCTTGGAATTGAAAAAAACAAATGTTTTTACTAACTAACTAACTAACCATCACGCCGTCTCCCCGAAAGGATAGGCAGAAAGAATGGACTGCCACACTTTAACCGATGCGGCACTCCATTCTTCGCTTTTCGCCACGCGGGAGACGCGGAGTGTGATGAGTTGCGAACCTCATCGCCACCATTAGGCATCTCTTCACAAAAACATCCACAAAATAAATCTAAAACAAATAATAAAAAATACAATGATATAAAATCAAATATCAAATTAAAAATAATTTAACACATAATGTTCTTTTTATTCCACTTTAATTTATTTAATCTTCTTCTTCTTCATCTTCCTTGTTGTAGACCTATGCGGTCTGTTTTCCAGAGTGTTGCTTCTTCTGTGAGGTAGACTCCTAGCTGCCCTAACATCTTTTAGGAGGTCTTCCACGAGCACGAGTTCCATGAGGCTGATAATGCAACGCAATATAGGGGAGTCTGGTGGTGTCCATTCTTTGAACATGTCCGTACCAGTCCCCTTTTTGGCTCCTTAAAACGTAAAACGTCGCGTAGATGTTCCGATATTCACAAATGAGCAACAACAAAAAAAGGTAGCCAACGAGTTTTGATTTTTTTCATGGATATATTTCGTTGTCGACCTTTTTTTTGCTCATTTGGAAAAATCGAATTTCGCGGCTGGGCCAGCCGAATTTTTTTATTTTTAAACCTTTTAACCCCCTGGCGTTGTTTAAGGACCCCTAAATTAATTTTCCGGACCCTCAAAATGATTCTGGGGACCCATGGGGGTCCGTTACCGGACCACTTTAAGAATCTAGGATATCTCATATCTACCGCATTTATTCTGCCAATTGAATGTTTCAATTCTTTACTTGAGGATTGGTATTAAATCTCTATTGTGAACGTTCATTTTAGCTTTTAAATGCTTCGCTTTTCTTGAAAAAGCTCTTTCTTACATTATTTTTCCTTAACAGGCAATGACCGGGCGGCTGAGGTAGATAAAAATAAGTAGAAGAAGTAAGAACAAACAGAGGGCAGAGTATTAGATTGTAGAAGTCAAATGTTATGCTCCGCTTCCGGAACCACCGCAAGGGAGAAGAAGTGACTATTCCGAAAGCGTGAAATTGGACAGGTGATTCAGTGGGATTGTGTTTGATATAGAGGGAGTATAAAAATATCTTGTATCGATACTCGAAAACCCACTTCGTTCAAAGGTGGTATGCGCTTTATTTGCTGAAATACCCCTTTGACCGCCATAGCTCCAGGTAACTTTCTAAGAAATATACGTTTTTTATAAATTAAATTTGATACCATATTGAAATCTCTTGACGGAAGTTAATTTTAAATAATAATGAAATAATTTTAAAAACGGTGGATACGTGTAACATAAATTAAATAAACACAAAAGTCCGGATCGTCCATGTCAACATGTGCAACATCGAAAAAAACATTATGTGTTATTACATTATGTGCTATATTAAAAAAAAACGGTGGATTCGTGGAACATAAATTAAATAGACAATATGTGCACCATCTAAAAAGAACATTTTGTGTTAAATTATTTTTATTTTATTTTATATCATTGTATTTTATATTATTTGTTTTAGATTTATTTTGTGGGTGTTGGACGATCGAAGTGTGCGCGGGAGATGCCTATTGATGGCGATGAGGTTCGCAACCCGTCACACCGCGTCTCCCGCGGAGCGAAAAGAGAAGGATGGGTGCCGCATCAGTAAAAGTGTGACAGTCTATTCTTTCTGCCTACCCTTTCGGGGAGACGGCGTGATGGTTAGTTAGTTAGTTAGTTATGAAATAAAACAATATTTTTTAACTACTTCCACTTTTGTCTTTATTTCGACAGCGACCGGTTTCGCCAGGTTAGCTGGCATCGACAGACTG
This sequence comes from Lepidostoma basale, assembly GCA_022606425.2. Taxonomy (NCBI): domain Eukaryota; kingdom Metazoa; phylum Arthropoda; class Insecta; order Trichoptera; family Lepidostomatidae; genus Lepidostoma; species Lepidostoma basale. The sequence goes on from JAHDVF020001586.1 coordinate 7,385, forward strand.
ATGACACTATTGTAAACTTATTCCTTTATATACATACAGATCAGGGGTGGTAAACATGATTCTATACAAAAATAATCTTCAAATATTTATGTAAAATTTACTGAATTTAAATATTGGTATTACAGGTTTTCAAGAAGATTCATATTCAATACAATGGATTTAAAAATTTATTATCGCTTGCATATTAGCTGTCGAAATAAAGACAAAATTAGAAGTAGGTAAAACATCGTTTTATCTATATATTATTAATAACATTTTATTTTAATTTATTTAAATTACGATACATTAAAAACTACAACCCAAATTCGCCTGCCTCTTGTAAAACTATCAAAATTGTGAAGACTTGTTATCATGTGCTGTTGACACACGTGCGTATCCCTAAATGTTTATACATTTTAGGTACATGACTTTTTCTCAAGCGCGTACGTGATACGGGATAGCGCAGAATTGTACAGTCAAAGTGTGCGTATCACGTACGTTCATATGCAGACGGCGATTAAATACGCTGAACGAGAAATATGCTACTTAAAAACTAATTACCTAACTTACCATCACGTCGTCTCCCCGAAGAGAAAGGCAGAAAGAATGAACTGTTAAGCTTTTCTTTACTGGCATATTTCTTTCGCTTCCTAAACATTTATACGTCGTGTCGTGCACGCGCGTCGATTAATCTGACTCCTCACGTGGCCGACATTAAATATTTGATATACTTGATCGCCACATTTTCCCGGTCTTATGTTATAACGTTACAATGATTTATTTTGGAATATAGTTTCAAAATAAATCTTTATAACTGTCAAAATTGATCATATTTGTAAACAATTTTAGTATATTTTAAATAATTATCTGTAAAGTATGTATCACTGAAGAAGGATCCAGGATTCGTATACAGATATAAGTATACATTTCACAAATATTTGTAATTATTCTGGTCAATTCTTTGGCATATAAAATAGGAGTGATACTCCAGGCGACTTCTAAAACAGTGCGCTAGGAGGCGGTAGCCTCTTCGCATTGTGTTAATAAAAGTAGTTTGCTAAATGCTAAAACAATCATTCTCCATAGATGGCGTTAGTGGGTGGATTGTATAGATTAATCTTAAAAAATTAATTAGTACAATCAAATCTAGATAGATGGTTGACTGGAACTGACACGTGAAGATAGGTATGGATTTGGAGTATATATACAACTTCCAAAAATGTATCATGCATGATCATAATAACAATAACATAATAGCTTAACTCAACCAATGGCAGGTCATAAGTCCTGTAAACACCTTGATCATCCATATTCAGTTTCCAGTTTGTTTCTTCGTCTCTATTGAGATACAATTAAAAATTTAAATTTTAGTATAATATATTTGAAATAATTATCTTTATAATATGTATCACTGAAGAAGGATTGGTTGTCCGAAACATGTCTGATATGTTATTTTAATAGTGTTATTTATACAAAGAATATATAAAAGGCAAAATAAGTTTATAAATTAATTAATATATATAAATGAAAACGCCTGTCTTTTAGGAGTTTTCTTATATTTCAGATGAAATGACATGTTTCGCCCTTCTTACTCATTATCAAATGCCAATCATTACAAACACAATAAAACTCCTAGAATAAAGACGTTTGCATTCATATTTATAATAATATTTAATATGAAGTATTACATCATTGTTCAAGAAACAGTAAATATTATTTGGTATCATTAGATTCTAAGTAACGAAATGCCCATTTAATATAAGCGTATGTCTTGTATATGTGCGTATATTAAATAACTCGATATCTTATGCAGGTACGTAGATAACATTGGGCCCGTCTTCTAAACACATTTCCAAGTCCGTAAAGAGTCGCAGTTAGTTTCCTAACTGACTTGAACATGTGTGTTAGGTAAAACAAATATGTCTCACGTTTGTAAAACCGGAAATTGCGCTTACGTGCCTTTAGTCTTAGTAAAAGCTGCCGTTTACTGCCGAAAGCTCGGAATTTAGGTGAGAATCAGGGAAATTTATTGCTTCGCCTAAGCTTAATAAGCTTTCCCGTCATTCAAAGACATAGAGTTCATGATTTAATCAGTATTTGAAAGAAGCTGTCCTTGAAGTATGGAAACTAAGCGTAGATTTGGCAGAACGAGGACGGATACAGGACGAGCACTAAAGAGATCAAATTGTCACCCAGATATATAATAAATAAATAAAATTTGTACGTATGTTCATTGCTGGTATATTAATATATTTCTTATTTATTTATTTATTTAATAAAGTTATCAAAAAATACAGGAAAATTTTAAAACTTATAAAACAATATTTTAAAAATAATTAATAATAAAAAAATCGCAAAAGAGAAAAACAACAAAAACATTAAATATCGGTACTTAGAAAATATTGAAAGGATTTTGGGCGAAAGATCGCAAGAGAACCGGGTAATTTTTTACCTCATTTGAAAATTCTTTATAATTATTTAAATTATTAAATCCTCTATAAAAACAACTTTCTCTGTACTTTCAAGTCAAATCAAATCAAATCAAATCAAATCAGTTTATTTCATCAACAGACATTACAAAATTTATTTTTAAGGCATCTATTGAGAACAGGTAAAATAATATATTATATATAGTATACTACCAGAAACGCATAAGAGATGGTTCAACATTAGGAAGACAGGATACTCTCCAGAATTAAGTGTATTTGCCTTCTGAACGTACTTTCACTAACATGAAAGAAGTCTGGGTCTCCGGAGTCGGAATCTATCACGACCTCTCGTCAAATAGTTGTGTATTTCATAACTGTATTCTACATTAATAGAAATTTAAATAAAATTATAATGCTCGTAATTTGAACACTTATTTTTATTTATTTTTAAATATAACTTCGGTACTAAAGTGGCATAAAACCGAATAATTCAATTATTTCTAAAAAAAGACTTTATATTTAGTGCTTCATACGATAATTAAAATACTAATTGTTTTCCTATACTCGTATATCCACTATCCAATCATCTCATAAGTTTATGTTATAGCTCTATATTTTTGAATCTAAAATTAAACAAATCGTTAATAGAAGTATATTAATAGTTAACGATAACGACATTATCAAATTTCTTGTGTTTCACATTTGAACAACTTTTTAAAAACTGTGTATTTTTACAACACTTTTTTGCACTTTTCACAAACATGTTTCGGGACACAAATCTCCCTTCTATGAATTACTAGCTAACCCGGCAACGCTTCGCTATTGCTATATTAGAGTATATTAATACACCCAATATATATTAAAGAAATACAATTAAAGTTCAATATCAATTATTTTATTGGATAAAATGACATGTGTATAGGTGTAAGAATGTGTGTATCCTAATTCAGTTCATATCTTTAAAACATTTGTTTAATCCAAGCAAACTTGCTGTGAACTTGAATAATACTAATGTGAATTGAACAATTGAAGGCTGGGCATTACCAAGGTGGCAAGTTTACAAAAAGTCTGAAATGAGTTTTTGATGCCAATTGGTCTTAAACATAGCTGTGCAAAAGCGCGTTATGATTTAATAATATAGTGTAGTTAAAACGTTACCCTAAAGATGCCACCCAAAAAAAGTTAATATTTATCTTTTTCAGCTTTATTTTTAAACCATTTTTGTAACGTCCAGTCTTAATTTTTTCCTTAATATTTTAAGTGAAATTAAAAAACAAATAAATATACTATATCACATTTGCATAAAACATTCATACATATACCATTCAAGGTCATAATAATGCTCTTAGAAATACAATGTTTAGAGAAACAAAACTCTTGATTTTGATGTCCATTAGATGAAGCTAATAATGCACATTCACTTAACCAATGACGAAATTTGTAAATTTGTGTGATGTCTGGAAATATACATTGAATCAATTCTCCTTTGGAGTGTGATTCTACAGAAATCAGTTGATAATTTAAAGCATTCATTCCATACAATGAACTTTCATTGTTGCAGAATTTTACCCATTCCAGAAATATTTAAAATGTTGAATGTAGGTGTTTCAATGTTTTGTATCATCATCATCATGAGTCTATATCCGTTCACTCCTGGGCGTAGGCCTCCTCCATCTGATTCAATGTCTGTCGATCCTGGGCAACACGCATCCAATGTCGTCCCTCCATCGAAGTTGAGGACGTCCTGGGTTTCGGGTTACAGTTCATCTATCATCAGGGCTGCGAGCGGCATGCCATTTAGCGCTGCCACTCTTCCGATGATGTCCGACACTCCTGTTCTGCCTCTAATAGTGGAATTAAACCAATTAATCCAACCTGTACATACCATTTCAAAATTAGTTCATAAATATAACAATCTGTCTTGCACATATCGAGGTGTGGGATCCATACATGCCAGTATCTTGCGTTGCGTGACCCATCTCACGACATCTTCCACCTTGGAGATATCGTGGATAGCCGTGTTCCTCACCCTATCTCAAAGAGTCTTTCCTGGTATCATCCTTAGCGTCGGCATCTCTGCAAAAATCAAATAATTATATTAAAATGAGCAGTATATTAAAAAAAAAAACACTGGCGTGGGAACGTCAGACCATTTGGAAATGTTATATTAGTGGATTTTTCCAACTGAGGCAGCTAATGCTGTATGTAAGGATATGTTTACCTATCACAGCATTTTTTTTTCAGAGAAAAACTAAAACAGCTGAAGTAAATCGTCTAATCCAAAAGATATAGGTTATCGCCCTGCCAGAACAATTTTACATTAAAATAACATTATTGAAATAGATTATACCAATTCATAGAATCGTTACTTAGAATTTAACGTTTTTCCATGTAGAGTCATAACATAACCTAAAATAATACGTAAGTAAAACGATATATAATTTCATTTCTATTCGATATAATTTAGAACTAAAACTTTGAAATATGTAATGCGGAAATATAATCTGTATTCAATTAAACCAATTAATCCAACCTGTACATACCATTTCAAAATTAGTTCATAAATATAACAATCTGTCTTGCACATATCGAGGTGTGGGATCCATCTATGCCAGTATCTTGCGTTGCGTGCCCCATCTCACGACATCTTCCACCTTGGAGATATCGTGGATAGCCGTGTTCCTCACCCTATCTCAAAGAGTCTTTCCTGGTATTATCCTTAGCGTCGGCATCTCTGCGAAAATCAAATAATTATATTAAAATGAGCAGTATATTAAAAAAAAAACACTGGCGTGGGAACGTCAGACCATTTGGAAATGTTATATTACTGGATTTTTCCAACTGAGGCAGCTAATGCTGTATGTAAGGATATGTTTACCTATCACAGCATTTTTTTTTTCAGAGAAAAACTAAAACAGCTGAAGTAAATTGTCTAATCCAAAAGATATAGGTTATCGCCCTGCCAGAACAAATTTACATTAAAATAACATTATTAAAATAGATTATACCAATTCATAGATTTGTTACTTAGAATTTAACGTTTTTCCATGTAGAGTCATAACATAACCTAAAATAATACGTAAGTAAAACGATATATAATTTCATTTCTATTCGATATAATTTAGAACTAAAACTTTGAAATATGTAATGCGGAAATATAATCTGTATTCATTTCAACGGCAAAATAGAATAAACTGAAGATATATATGAATTAGAAATATAAATATTTTACTTACAAAACACTGCGCTGCGACGCAAATCTGACAGTTACAATAGGGATGTGCGATCCGCTCACGAGTCGACTCAAAGATTCGAATCTTTTTGGTGAGCGGGTGAGCGATGCTCCATAAAAAAAAGAGCGGCAGCTCAATGATCCGCTAGGTCAGGGGGGTCGGCAAACTTATTAGCCAAAGAGCCAAATGCGTACTTTACAACGATTTTTAAAAAAATTGAGAGCCAAATATGTTTATTGATTTAGATAACCTTTATTATAATTTTTGCACTTCATTCAATTACGGGTACACTGAATAAAACATTATTTCATACTTCTTCCTGTGATGAAGGCGACCAGCCTTCTCTCCATCTCTTTGGTGGTCATCCTGGTGGTCGACGGCCCTCTGGAGTCTCTTGCATGACGATATTAGGAATTCTTCCTGGATCCATTCTCTCGATGTCTCTGCCTACTCCATCTCACTATGTCTTCAATGTTGCAGGATTTGCGAATTTATTCGTTGGGTATCCTATCTCTAACGGTTCTCCCCACAATAGGTCGCAGTCTGGTTCTGACAGTGTCTGCTCTTGCTTTGATTCCGTATGTTATTATGGGCCTGATGCATGTTTGTTTGTTGTTATTCTTAATTTTAGGCACAATTCCAGGTTCTCATCAATAAGACGACTTCGTAGTTTACTCTTGTTAAAATTCCGGTGAATCGTATATTATTGCAAAAGAGTCGACTATTTTTAAGGGATCTGAGCTGAATGGTTCCGCTCAGTAAAGTGAGCCGATTCTTCTTGATAATTATCGAGTCGTTTGTCAAAAAAGTTGTTTGTCGTTGTGAATTTTTTTTTTAGCTTACCGACAAAAAATTTATCTTGGTGAATTTTTTTTTTTTACCGGAATCAACTTTTTTGGTCGAGGAGCAAAAAAAAAAAGGTCACTAAAATAATTTCAAACTTTGAACGACTCAAAATGGTGAACCGTGGATCGTTAAAGAGTCCGCTCACTTTGCTGAGCGGAACCGTTCAGATCAGATCCCTGAGATGAGTCGTTTTGCCCATCCCTATTCGTGCGTATATTTTTCAGTTCAAAAGAGCGACTAATTTCATATCTGACCACGCAAAGAGTCAAAAAAGCCACTAATTTGCATCTTATCACGCCAAGCGAATATAGACTCTAAAGATCGATACTCAGGTGATATGAACATGAAGGTCTATACTCGCTCGCACTACGAAAATTTATAAATTTACAAAGTTAATTAGAGCTCGATTAATAACAAAAATATGCCTATGACCACCTATGTCTATCTATTAAGGAAGTGTATCAATTTGAAAACGATCTGCTCAGGAATAACCCCGGAATCAGTCCACACACAGAGAGAAACAGCCTTTTATTTATATAGATTTAATGACACTGAGTTATTACTTATATACTAATTGACGAGTGAAAAAGTGGAGGGAGGGAGGATTACATTTAGCGGCAGGGTAAATTGTTGTTTAGTTGTAATTATGAGACAGGGGAGATAAATCAATTATGGGACTAGAAGTTAAGTATAGTTTTGTTTAAAATATCTTCTAATTTCAAGTTAATTTCTATTATTTATGTGTAAAATTTCAATGCCGTTATCTTTGTTACACGAATGATCTCTTTCAATGAGATGATTTTCACCCGATTTAAATATCTAATGAAGAATTGAGATTTGTGTCCCGAAACATGTTTGTTAACCGTCGCGTTGCCATGTGGTCAATTGAGTTTCCACTGCCAATTTAAAGTTGATTTTCTTAAAACCTATGGACCCTAATATTATAAAAAAAATTGTAATCCTCCATTGAAGTGTTCTCAATATTTCGTAATAAAAAAATTACTTCCTTCCTCCCAAATTTTTTTTTTTTAAGACTGCCCTCACATTCATTCGTGTTAAGGTAGAATTTGTTTTGCTAATATTAGGTCCTTACATATGAAATTGGCGTTTTGCCGTACTAGCAACTTTGATCTCAAATATCTTCTCTTTGGTTAGGAATTCCAAATTCAAATTTATACAGCTATTTACTCAAGTATTTGTGTTTCGAAAATTATAATTCATTTGTTTTTTTCTTTGCGTCACTCAGTTTACAAAATGGAAAACTTGAAATATCGCGTTATTTACGAGTACGAGTTCCACCGTGGCACCAGTGCTGCAGAAACGGCTCGAAGGATTAATGATGTGTATGGCGACGGTGCCGCAAAAGAAAACACAGTGCGTTTTTGGTTCCAACGTTTTCGTTCTGGAAATTTCGACCTGCAGAACAAGCCCCGTGGACGGCCGGAGACCAAAGTTGATAATGAAGAATTGAAGGCTATTGTGGAAGCGGATCTATTGCAAACCACGTCCGAGTTAGCTGCAGGCTGCGGTGTTAATGGTAAAACTGTTTTAATCCACTTGAAGCAAATCGGGAAGGTGAAAAAGCTTGAAAGGTGGGTACCTCACGAATTGAGTGAAGCAAATCAACAAACGCGCGTTTACTGCTGCGTTGCATTACTCAACCGGCACAATAATGAAGGGATTTTGAATCGAATCATTACCTGTGATGAAAAGTGGATCCTGTATGATAATCGGAAGCGCTCATCGCAATGGCTGAACCCTGCCGAACCAGCCAAATCATGCCCCAAGCGAAAATTGACTCCAAAAAAGTTACTTGTGAGCGTTTGGTAGACTAGTGCTGGTGTCGTTCACTACAGCTTTCTTAAATCTGGCCAGACGATTACGGCAGATGTTTATTGTCAGCAACTGCAAACCATGATGGAAAAACTAGCTGCTAAACAACCGAGGCTGGTTAATCGCTCTAGGCCACTGCTGCTTCATGATAACGCTAGACCACACACTGCACAACCGACGGCTACCAAATTAGAAGAGCTTCAATTGGAATGTCTAAGACATCCACCGTACTTTCCGGACCTTGCCCCAACAGATTACTATTTTTTTCGAAATTTGGATAACTTCTTGCAAGGGAAAAAAAACAACTCCGATAGGGCAGTCCAAACCGACTTCAAAGATTTTATTGATTCCCGTCCGAATGTTTTTTATAGTAAAGGGATCGATGAACTACCTATGAGATGGCAAAAGTGCATAGATAGCAATGGTACATACTTTGATTAAATAAATATATTATATTTAAAAAAAAACAACTTAATGTTCCTCCCATATAAAACGCCAAATTCATATGTAAGGACCTAATATTTACAACTTTATCAAAAGTGACAAAACTCGCTGCTTTGAACGTATTATTAATTATATGTTTGGCCTTTTCTCATACGTAATAATACCGATTGTGGACGGAAACGCAGCACGCAACTTAATAATATCAGAACTGTGAAAATATTAACACTTTACCAAAAGGGACAAATATTACTACGTACTCGTTGTCTTGAACGTAGTATACATTTTGCCTAGGTGCCTTTATCATACGTAAAATTATAGCGCCACGGCGAGGCGGGGCGAGACAAGTTCATACTTGGTGTCAGTTGTTCATATGCTGTCTCGTCATCTATATCAGAAATCGCATGGTTCCAGAAAAAAAAAATAATGATATATTTTTCAAATAATCCATGTATGTTATAGATATCGATCTATTGTTAATGAAATTCCCTACAAGATAACATAAATTAAATTTTGATTCATCGAGTCATATGCTTGATATTTATAGATAAAATTAGCGGTAAACTGAATTGAGCGATTTGTTTTGAACACGGTACGTTAAGGGTTAAAAGTGCAAAAAAATGTGTTGTGAAAATACAATGATTCCAAAGAGTTATTCAAACATTAATAAATGTCAAATAAATCTTAAAAGTAACATGTCATTCCCATAAAATACAATAAAATATCTAGAAAATAGACGTATCTATCCGTAATTATTAAACCATATAAAATTTTACACCATTGTTAAAGAAACAATTAAACATATTATATAATTCCGTAGTTAATAAATCAAATGTACTTTTATTTTATATTAATATTAGGTCCTTACATATAAAATTTTCTTGTATATTCAGGGGTGCCACAAGGTTCAAACTTAGGGCCACTCCTCTTCACCATCTTCATAAATGATATTACGAAGGTGATAAACTTCTCGCGATTTCTTTTATTTGCCGATGATCTGAAATTATTCCTGGAAATTAAAAATCCTGAAGACTGTCTTCGCCTTCAGTCGGACATCAATAATATTGTTAACTGGAGTCACAGTAATCAAATGCAATTCAATGTCTCCAAATGCGTTATGCTATCATTTACTAGAGCATTGAGAACTGTATATCATAGATACACAATGAACAACCAGCAACTGGCACATGTATCTACGATGAAGGATCTCGGAATCATCTATAAAGTAGGCTGACTTTTCGTGCACATATCGAGAGGATTTGTGGCAATGCACTGAGGATGTTGAGGTTCATCGTCCGGACCGGAAGAGTTTTCAGGGATCCCAATGTGCTCAGAGTCCTATACAACGCATTAGTTCGGAGCAGGCTCGAAAGTGGTTCTGTGATATGGAGTCCTGGAGAGGGTTAAGAAAAAAATTCTGGGGTATCTCTACATGAGGGAGTATGGTAGCTATCCGTGGCTCTATCCCACGGCATTTCTTCTGGGGATACTTCGAGAGCTCGGTCGTACTGGAGGATGTTGGTCTTTTTGTCCCCGATAGATATCTTCGACAGCGACAGCACAGATTGTTTTACCTACCGGCCGCCAGAACCAATCTGCCTCTGGTGACACCGGTGGGTAGAGCAATTAGTCTGCTAAACGCGGTCTCCTCGGAGATCGACGTCTTTCATGTTAGTGAAAGTACGTTCAGAGGGCAAATACTATTGAGTTTAGAAAGTATCTTGTCTTCCTAATGTCGAACCATCTCTAATGCGTTCCTGGTACTTTGTTGTAATATTTTTATGATATTTTACCTGTACTTAATAGATGCCTTTAACATTTTCCTGTTTGTAATGTCTATTGAGTTAATAAACTGATTTGATTGATTGATTTTATTTGAATTTGGCGTTTTGTATGGGAGGAACATAAAGTTGATTTATTTTAAATATAATATATTTATTTAATCAAAGTACTCGTATGTACCATTGCTATCTATGCACTTTTGCCATCTCATAGGTGGTTCATCGATCCCTTTACTAAAAAAAACATTCGGACGGGAATCAATAAAATCTTTGAAGTCGGTTTGGACTGCCCCATCGGAGTTGAATTTTTTCCCTTGCAAGAAGTTATCCAAATCTCGAAAAAAATAGTAATCTGTTGGGGCAAGGTCCGGAAAGTACGGTGGATGTCTTAGACATTCCAATTGAAGCTCTTCTAATTTGGTAGCCGTCTGTTGTGCAGAGTGTGGTCTAGCGTTATCATGAAGCAGCAGTGGCCTAGAGCGATTAACCAGCCTCGGTTGTTTAGCAGCTAGCTTTTCCATCATGGTTTGCAGTTGCTGACAAAAGACATCTGCCGTAATCGTCTGGCCAGATTTAAGAAAGCTGTAGTGAACGACACCAGCACTAGTCCACCAAACGCTCACAAGTAACTTTTTTGGAGTCAATTTTCGCTTGGGGCATGGTTTGGCTGGTTCGGCAGGGTTCAGCCATTGCGATGAGCGCTTCCGATTATCATACAGGATCCATTTTTCATCACAGGTAATGATTCGATTCAAAATCCCTTCATTATTGTGCCGGTTGAGTAACGCAGCAGTCAACGCGCGTTTGTTGATTTGCTTCACTTAATTCGTAAGGTTTCAAGTTTTTTCACCTTTCAAGCTTTTTCACCTTCCCAATTTGCTTCAAGTGGATTAAAACAGTTTTATTTCTAACACCGCAGCCTGCAGCTAACTCGGACGTGGTTTGCGATGGATTCGTTTCCACAATAGCCTTCAATTCTTCCTTATCAACATTGGTTTCCGGCCGTCCACGGGGCTTGTTCTGCAGGTCGAAATTTCCAGAACGAAAACGTTAGAACCAAAAACGCACTGTGTTTTCTTTTGCGGCACCGTCGCCATACACATCATTAATCCTTCGAGCCGTTTCTGCAGCACTGGTGCCACGGTGGAACTCGTACTCGTAAATAACGCGATATTTCAAGTTTTCCATTTTGTAAACTGAGTGACGCAAAGAAAAAAAACAATTGAAGAAAAAAACAAATGAATTATAATTTTCAAAACACAAGTACTTGAGTAAATAGCTGTATAAATTTCAATTTGGAATTCCTAACCAAAGAGAAGATATTTGAGATCAAAGTTGCCAGTACGGCAAAACGCCAATTTCATATGTAAGGACCTAATATTTAACTTGTTTTTATGATCACAACGTATTTTGTGCAAACTTATTTTATTGATTTATTAATAAAAATAAACAGCGATAATCACACATCAATTAACTAACCAACATCACGCCGTCTCTCCGAAGAGGCAGGCAGACATATTGAATCGCTACAGTGTTCTTTCCTGACATATTTCTCTGGATTCATACGTCCTGTCTTGCACGCACATTTAATATTACAACACATAGAAACAATATAACAAGACTATTTCATTGTACATGCTACCCAAAATGTAAATAGATAGAATTAACAGTAAAAATTATTTGCTCTTATAAATTTGTATAATTAACCGTTCGTTTCTCTATAACCTAAATTTTCGACGGAAGATGCTTCATTCCTTTACAGAGATACTTTAAAAATGCTTTGAATCATTTCTTCCACAAATATTGGTCCACAGACTCAACATTACGGACTCCATTGCATTAAATTTGAAATCTAAACGTTTCGTGGAAAATACGTCAATGAATTATAATATAATTTCCATTTTCAATGCGCTATCTACGCTTATTATCAAATTAGTTCGCACTACATTGCGGTTACCTTTTAATTATTAATTGGAAAGGTGACGTTTATCCTGTGTTAATGGGTTTCACAAAATAAATCATTAAATTATTTTCTGATTTCATGATTCCAATGATGCAATATGTCATATTTAGAACAATAAACCACGTGCAAAATTATAACGGCTTCATTTTAACGTATCATTAATGCTTTATTCCACAAAATAATAAAATTATATCCATACTTTAAAACAAATATTATTGTACGTTTAAAAATATGTTTATTTTATAAATACCATTTTTCACTTATTATAATTTTACCTAATTAAAAAATACACAAATAAATAACCTTTTCAATAATACGTTGGTTTTCTTTATTGTTTGGGTCATCTGGCTAGTAAGTACCGGTTATCAGTTTTTTTTTCCTATTTTTTAAATTATTATCTAATTGTATCATTTGTATGTCTCGTCAATATGTCTAATATATATGTTTTCATATCTTTGTATTATCACTTTATATCATCTCTATATGTCAACTCTATGCATCATTTATATGTCTCATCTCTATGTCTCATCTCTATGTCTCATCTCTATGTCCCATATCTATGTCTCATATTTATGTCTCATCTCTATGTCTCATCTCCATGTCTCATTTATATTATATGTCTCATCTTTATGTCTCATATCTATATCTCATCTCTATGTCTCATCTCTATGTCTCATCTCTATGTCTCATTTCTATTATATGTCTCATCTTTATGTCTCATATCTATATCTCATCTCTATGTCTCATCTCTATGTCTCATTTCTATTATATGTCTCATCTTTATATCTCATATCTATATCTCATCTCTATGTCTCATTTCTATGTCTCATTTCTATGTCTCATATTTATGTCTCATCTCTATGTATCATCTCAATGCTTCATCTCTATGTCTCATCTCTATGTCTCATCTCTAGGTCTCATCTCTATGTCTCATCTCTATGTCTCATCTGTATGTCTCATATCTACACTTCTTACCTCTAATTTCTATGTATCATCTATATGTCATATAACTTTATTTAATTTATATTTCTCATATTTATGTCTCAATTCTATGGCTCACTTAATGGCTTATCTTGTTCTCACCTCAATATCTCATCTCTATGTCTATGACTATGTCTCTTCTCTATGCCTCTTTCCTGTGTCTCATCTTTATGCCAGCATTCAATTATCTCACATTCTTACCTCTTTGTGTCTTATAGTTCGTACTGAAACATTATGTGATATTTTCTTATATTGTATTGTCTGTAAACATTAATTTACCTAACTGATATGCCTAAAGGTGTTTCCAGAATCAAAATAAAGCGAAATCATTCGTATTTAATATTGTATGTAAATAAAACAATAATATAATATATGTACAAATAAAAATCACGTTTCTTTCCCTATTTCGAATAAATCGTTTTATCCAAACGAGATAATTATTATTTGATTCCATTTAGGTCAATCTGATTACAGACAGTTTTGGGTCAAATCGATAAACAGATATCCCTTAGGATTTGTTAAGTAAATACAATCTTTATATATTGCTTAAATAACAATACAAAGCAGAAGAGGAGATTGAATGAAATGAAAGATTCATGTGAAGGATAATAAACAGTACCCAATAGATAATGCTATTACCGAAGGATTGACAAGTAAGGATCAATAAATTAGATACGGACATACGAAAACTGCGCACATTTATTTGATTTTGGTGAATCTGGATGATGTAGTAATCCTTATTGGGTGTTCTAGTAAATTTGTTTGAATATATTTATTTAATAGTCAATTATTTTGGCCGAAACACTATGATACTTTAACATTATGAATTGTATACTTAGGAAATTGAAAATAGCTTTGTTTGATCCACTTATTATTAAATAATAATTAAATAAAACGATTCTTTTTAACTACTTCCACTTTTGTTTTTATTTAGACAGTGACCGGTTTCGACGACAGACTGGTGCCAGCGAGCCTGGCGAAACCGGCCGCTGTCTAAATAAAGACAAAAGTGGAAGTAGTTAAAAAACATCGTTTTATTTAATTATAATTTAAAATGAACTTCCATCAAGAGATTTCAGTAAAATCATTTATCTTAAAAACACTAATTATTACCTCCATCTTCAGGTGTAAAAATATAATAATAAAATAGTTTTTATTAAATTTTTACACCTGAAGATGGAGGTATCCTCCGAAACATGTCGTATTTTTAAATATTTTTTTAAATAATAAGTGGATTAAACAAAGTTATTTTCAATTTACTAAGTATATTTCTATGGAATTCCACAGTGGTAATGCCTTAGCGTTCAATAAGTTGATTATAAACTGTTAAATAAAATAAAAAAACTTTGTTAAATGTATCACAAATGTATTATTATTTTACGCGGCAGCTGTTCCGTCAAGCTATGTTGACATCATCAGGTGTTACAATAATATATCAAATGTTAACTTTTCTTGATTTTTCGAACCTTTATGTGTATTTATTCGTATGCCAATTTGAACAAATTTTAGTTATCGAATTTTTTTTTTTTCTAATTTTTTCCAATTTTTTTCGGTAACTTAGTCAATTTATTGAATAATGTCCATCCATAATAAAGAATTTTTATGAATTAAAACACTGTTTTTTCCACATATTTTTCCACTCATGGGTTAAAAGTAATTTATCTCTCTAGACTCAATATATGTTAACCCTAATTCTTTTAAATTGTTGTTTTTTTTAGCTATTTAGATACAAACAATTGAAGTGTAAACTTTTTTTTTTGTTCCCATGACAATTTGAATACTTTATTCAATATTATTTTAATGTTATTACTGGTATTGGTTTGTATTAAGTGCCTAATTACTTTTAATTAAAAAAAATGTGGATACGTGGAACATTAATTAAAAAGACAATATGTGCACCATCTTAAAATAACATTTTGTATTCAAAAATTTTTATTATGTTATTTTATTTTATATCATTGTATTTTATTATATTTGTTTTAGATTTTTTTGTAGATGTTGGACGATCGAAGTGTGCGCGGGAGATGCCTATTGGTGGCAATGAGGTTCGCAACCCATCACACCGCGACTCCCGCGGGGCGAAAAGAGAAGGATGGAGTGCCGCATCGGTTAAAGTGTGACAGTCAATTAATTTATCTACCCGTTCGGGGAGACGGCGTGATGGTAAGTTAGTTAGGTAGTTAGCTAGATACATTTAGGTACTTCGCCTATTATATTACCAAACTTTCCCTATTTGGAAAAATCTTCACCCGTCACAAATTAAAATTTATGTTTTTAACTGCTTTGGCGTACTATTATGTATAGGGGCACAAAGTTAATGTGTTATTTTTTTGTTATTTCTTTCGTCCAATCATAAAAACCATGAGACGGATCTTAAAATATCTATTGCGTAAAAGGATTCTTTCAACTTGTGTCAATGTACATTGCTTGTGTCTTAAAATATAAACTGTTCCCCTTGCTAAATCAATAGCCTTAGGCCAATAAAACACCCTGAACTCAAAACATCCATCTGAAAAATCCTTTCAAAATTTAACACATTGATATGTCTATTGTAATCTCCCTAGTACTAGCCAAGTTAACTAACACGTGTAATATATGTTTCAAGGTATTTGCACTCGTTTTTTAATAATTTTGGTTAGTATATATCGTTTTCCGATGATGAAGGTGTAAGCCTTCGAAACCTGTCGAGAAAAATAAACTCAAAAGTGGAAAAAATAGTGTTTTTATTCTTAAAAATACGTCTAGTAATTTATTTTAAATATATTTATTGGGTCTGGAGTATTAAGGTAAAGCCTTCGACGCATGTCAGGCGCTGATCCTTAATAAAAATGTATTACTCTGCGCAACTTTTCAGCAATTATTTTTCATGAGATGTGATAAATAACTTATCTATCAGCTTTTTATTGTTACGTGAATTCTACATCAGACCAAATACAGTGTGACAATCATAATGCCATCGCCGAGAATCGAACCCGTGACCTTCGATGTGTCAGTCGTGGTTCTTACTACTCTGCCACAAAGTTCGTTGATAAGTAGTAGTAATATTGTAAGGTTTCTAAATAAAAGCTAGAATGGCAATGCACAATGGTGTTCTTCTACCGACCCTTATGTATGGAAGCGAAGCATGGAACTGGCAAAAGAAGGATGAAAGTAGAATAAATGCAGTTGAAATGAGATCTCTTAGAAGAAGGTGTGGATACTTTGTGTATGATAGAGTGCGGAATGAAAATATGATGTAAATGGAACCAGAAATAGAGGAAGACCGAGGAAAACGTGGCACGATCAAATAAATCAAATATTTAATGTTGACCATGTGAGGAGTCAGAGAAATCGACGAGCGTGCATGACACGATGTATGAATGTTGAGGAAGCGAGAGAAATATGTCAGGAAAGAAAAGTGTGGCAGTCCATTCTTTCTGCCTGCCCCTTCGGGGAGACGGCGTGATGGAGTTTTGTAAATAATTAAGCTCTGGCGGGAGCGAAACCGGTTGGTGTTACTATATATAGTGGTTTTACTACAAATTACTAAAAGTGTATTATTATTTTACTTAATAATGTCACAACACAATTTAAGTGTTATATACGAATGTTTAATTTTTAATGACTTTAACAAATACATCTTGTGACTCAACAGACTCGTAACTAATATATAGTTTATTGATTATTTCCAACAACCCATCATTAATGTTTGTAGTATAAGTTGGTTTTAACTTTCCAACATTCTAATCACGTACATAGAAGTGTGCGGGGTTTGTGGTGAACTCCGTCACGGTGTAGGTACCTATATATGAGAAAGGAATTCAATATATTTCACCAAATATGAAGACAAAATTTCACCAAAATATCTATATTGGGTGAGTCATGAATACCTAAGCAAAATTATCAAATTTACAACACTTAACAAAAAATAAATGTATATTGACTTGTTTCGGACAAACAGTCCCTCTTCAGTAAAGATACATATTTATAAAAATATTATAAAATTGTTGTTGTTTACATATTCTGACAGATGTTATAAAGATATATTTTGAAACGTTCTTGCTTTTGTTACATCAAATATTATGATTTAATTTAAAATAATAATTTAAAGTTCTCAGTGGGGTTCAGGTAATTACTTACAAAAAAGGAATTAAATTAAAGATTGTACTTGACGTTAAATTTATTTGATTATTTATGCTATTATCTTAATTTTTAAAACTTATCATTATTTTCTTAATATATTGTTATAACAAAAGCATAAACGTTTCAAAATAAATCTTTATAACACCTGTCAGATCATGTAAAAAACAACAATTTTATAATACTTTTATAAATATGTATATTTACTGAAGAAGGACTGTATGTCCGAAACATGTCAATATATGAATAGAATAACTCCCTTCCAAAGATAATGTCTATTGATGATAATAAATCAATAAGTGGTGGCAGAAATATCAGCCATGCGTTCTCCACTTATTTTCATTCTGTCATTGATTGTGACACTTACCCCAGTACTATAAACTCCTACGAGCCCTCAAACACCACTAACATCGGAAGCTGTCTTACAGATAGGAACACACTCGCCAGATATTTATCAGGTGTCGACACCAGCAAAGGTGCTGGAAGTGATGGAATACCGCCATTATACTTATTTAACTGTGCAAAAACCCTCGCTGAACCTCTTTCTATCCTTTTTACCCGTTCTTTATCTGAAGGTTGCTTTCCAGATAAATGGAAAGAAGCCTTTATTATTCCAGTTCACAAATCAGGACCCAAAAGCTTCATCAAGAACTATCGTCCAATCTCCATTTTATCTGCCATTAGTAAGATTTTCGAGCGTATTGTATATGACCAATTATATCCCTCTCTTAAATGTGTTCTGAGTGATCAACAACATGGTTTCCTCCGTAACAAATCTGTTTTATCCAATCTGATACCGTTCACTGACTATATTATTTCGAACATGCACCGCGGACTCCAAACTGATGCCATATACACTGACTACGCCAAAGCTTTTGATAAGGTAAACCACAGCGTACTCCTAGATAAACTTGGCAGACTTGGAATCCACGGTGACCTTCTAAGATGGATAAATGCATATGTCAAAAATCGAAGACAGGCTGTGGTGATTGGTGGCTTCAAGTCAGACTTCGTGGGAATTCCATCCGGAGTTCCTCAAGGCTCCCATCTGGGACCCCTCTTCTTTATTCTTTATATTCATGATATTGGCAACTGTTTCCTCTACTCCAAACACCTCCTTTTTGCTGATGACATGAAGGTCTTTCTGAATATTTCTGACATATCCGATTGCCATAAACTTCAGTCTGATCTCGACAGACTCTCTGATTATTGTATGATAAATAAACTGACCCTCAATGCTGACAAATGTCTCAAAGTTTCGTTTTCTCGTAAAATCAACCCGCACAATCATGACTATTTTATTAATAACACAAGATTATCTAACTCACAATGGACTCGAAACTCACTTTCGTAAGTCACATTGATGGCATTTTAGACAAATCCTACAGGACATTAGGATTCATATTGCGTACATGCAAACCCTTTCAGAACATCACAGCCCTCAAAGTTCTTTATACAACCATGGTTCGCTCACTACTCGAATACGTATCTCCCGTTTGGTCTCCTTACTATGCAGCGCATATTCAACGCATCGAAAGAGTCCAAAATTTTTTCATTAAACACATTAATTTCAAAATGTGCAGGTCATTTGCGAATTATAATTCTGCCCTTAAATTTTATTCCTTGGACTCTCTCGAAAATAGGCGAACAATTAATGATATGATGTTGCTTCACAAAATCATTCACTTCAAAATAGACAACTCGGAACTTCTTAGTAAATTATTACTGAATACCCCTATGCTTCGCACAAGACACACTGCGAACCAAATATTCCACCTTCCTGCTTATCGGACTAACTACGCTCAGAGTGCGGCGGTGTACCGGACGTGCGACACGTACAATAAGTGCTTTAGTAACATCGATGTGTTCCATCTTAATGAAAGTGATTTTAAAAAAATGGTTGGAGCAACCCTTCGGGGCGAATGAAATTAGTTACTCTATTTTTTTTTTCTTTTCTTGTCTTTTTCTTTTTTCTTTTGCATTTTAAAATTGTATTTTATTTTTAATTCATTATTACTAATAGTTTTCTCTTTATCTTATAAAAGTGTTACTTTATTACTCTTATATATTTAACCTTATGTCAGTTGTTATATAATATTTGTGGTAGCATGTAATTGGCCTTGTTTTGTTGTCTCTATGTGTTTATACTCTTATACTGTAATTGCTGTTTGTTACCCTCGATAATAAAAAAATAAAAATAAAAATATGTATACTTTTGACAAACGCATTAAATGCGTTCGATAACGATCGCCTGTGATTGTTTCAGTCGGTTTTAACAACTCATAATACACTACGCCGAGCTGGTCCCACCAAATACTGAGCATAACCTTGGAACCGTGAATATTCGGTTTGGCCGTCGACGTGGAAGCATGGCCGGGATATCCCCATGATTTTCTGCGCTTGGGATTATCGTAATGAACCCATTTCTCGTCCCCAGTCACAATGCGATGCAGAAATCCCTTCCGTCTTTGCCTTGCAAGCAGATGTTCACAAACACACAAACGCCGTTCAACATCTCTCGGCTTCAACTCGTACG
The DNA here is from genome assembly GCA_022606425.2 of Lepidostoma basale. Lineage (NCBI taxonomy): Eukaryota > Metazoa > Arthropoda > Insecta > Trichoptera > Lepidostomatidae > Lepidostoma > Lepidostoma basale. Next base: position 27,526 of record JAHDVF020001586.1, read on the forward strand.
GCACCCAATTTCCTTGTTTCTGAATCATTCCCATGACTTTCAGCCGTTTTGAAATGGCTGGTTGCGTCCCTCCCAATGATCCTGCCAATTCTTGTTGCGTTTGACACGAGTCTTGATCAAGTAATGCCTCCAATTCTGCATCTTCGAAAACCTTCTCTCTTCCACCGCCATGCTGGTCTTCGACGTTAAAATCACCGTTCTTGAAGCGTTGAAACCACTCTCGGCACGTTTTTTCACTAATAGCGGCCTCACCAGGTATTTGAGAGCATTCGATGAGCCTCAGCCACAGATTTCTTCATATTAAAGCATAAAATTAAAACCTCCCGCAAATGACGAGAATTTGGCTCGTAAGCTGACATGTTTAATCGGGAATAACTTTATGATGCAGACACAAATCGACTAATATTTCGATGGCGTTATGTTTAAATATAGCTTATTGTTGCCGAGCATCTATGATCTACCTAATATATATTGACTAAATTAACAATTAAGAAGCGTGACTCTCTTTTTCCAAGCTTAAATATCTAATAATCTTCTTCGGCAAAGGTTTGGTCAGATTCAGGTCGCCCTGACGTGCCATGGATAGAGCCAAGCTTGGAATAACCTTGAGGGGAACCAGATTTAGAAACGAATTTATTCGTCCAGCCAACAAGGTGACACTAGAGAGATTGTGGCTCTGAGGATGGGCTGAAGTGGCGATGGCTGGCCATGTCTTGTCGGAGAACCGATGGTCAATGGGGGAGACAGGTTCTGGAGTGGAGACCGCGTACAGGATTCCGCAGAGTTGGATGTCCCCCTGCCCGCTGGACCGACGATCTGAAGAGGATTGCTGGACATGGATGGATGGGAGCAGCAATGGATAGGGGGCAGTTGCGTGCTTGAAAAAAATGGTCTAAAAGCTGCATCGTTGGAGTTTGTAAAAAAAGCTCTAAGGCATTTAGGAAATCCATACCCTATTGTCTAACAGTTAGAATTAGAAACCATTTGCGCCTATCTTTTCTCAAAAAATTAACTGCTGATGAACTTCAGTATAAATTAATTTTTCAATATATCGGCATGGGCTCAAATTTATTAAAATTAATTTGCACATCAGATGCTCTACATTTACATTTGTTTAGAGCTTCAGCAAAAAAATATGTATGGATAAATGCTAACCACACCCCTACTCCAACCTATTGATTACACCTTATTAGGCTATGCAAAAAAATGTAAATTGTACCCACGATAACAAAACGAAGCGACCATTGCCAGAGTTGTTGATTCAGCCCTGTAAATGTACATCAAATTGCCTAACAAAAACTTGTTCTTACATAAAATTACAACTAAATTGTATCGGTTGTGCAAATGTATTGATAATGGCTGCCAAAATAAAAAATAATTGATTATTTGTTTTTTTAGATGATGTTAAAATTAGCTTTTTCGGATTAAATATTTTTTTTATGAATATTTCTTGTATTTTTTTTTCTATTTCAATTGACTAGCTATAAGTATCTTTTATCATAAGAAATAATTGGATGGTGTCACTAAAATAATCATTAAAATAGTTCCAAAGCATTTTTTCAGTCCATTTACTTGTTATCTTAGGGGATGCAAAAAATGAAAAGAAAATTGGACCAACAAACCTCCTGGCAACATTCAGATTCATAATCTGCAAGCTTTTCTGAGTTCAAAACTATGAACAGAGTGCGGTCCTCATATTTTGCATACTCAACTCCCTTTGGCGCCTGCACTACTAAATATAAAGCTTGTAGAATGTCTATATTTTGTGAATAAGATAGACAACAAGAGAGAATTTTTATTAAATGAATGCAGTATAAAAATCAATAAATTGATTAATTAATGAATTTAAAACAACCAAAAATTATATAATTTTGAAAACGAACTCTGCAGTTTGTTATATACCCAGATGAATGCTAATGTAAATAATCAATGAAATATTAAGAAGTTTTATGAAATGATCAAAATTCAAAGCACGTCACCGACCGAATATAATATACCCCAAAAATGTGCTTTGCTACGCGTTCGAAAGTATTAACGAAAATATCCGGGTAGAGATTCCTGTGTACATGTTATCAAATATAATTGTGATATACTCGGTGAATTTTGAATACTATAGTCTTATAATGTTCCCTACAACAACAACAAGCTATTTCCCCAGAAGGGTAGGCAGAGAGAATGGACCAGAACTTCGATTAATTTGATCATGCCAAGTTATCCTCGGAATTCCACGACTCTCTTCACCATTTACACTTTACACATGTCCAAACCAACACTTTATAATTTTGTTTTTAAAACTTTATTCCGCTCTAGATTACTTCCTGATATCAACATTTGGAATTCTTTCGCAAAATGTTCTACCAACAATTTATTTAAGAGATTACATCTTTATCGCATTGATTCTGCTCTCCTCCTTCTGCCAGTTTCATGTTTCATTTCTATACAACACGCAACATGAAAATAAACAAAGGTAAAACTAAGGTTTGGTAACCTTCGGTAGAGATGAGCGTCAAATAAATATAAAGATGGCTGGAACTGCGATTAAGAACGTAAAGACTTTTATTTACCTGGGGAGCGGCATTACATGGGATGGTCGATCAAAGAAAGACATCGATAATCGTATCCACCAGACTAAACTTGCCTTCAACAAAAATCTAAAATATTCGAGTCTAATAACATAGACCTAAACGCAAAAGGCATTTGAGATGTGGACCTACCGACGAATTGCCCATGTTTCATGGAGGGACCACGTTACAAATGAGGAGGTTCTCAGCAGAGTTGAAGAGAATAGGCACATGTTAAACACCATAGCGTAGATATGGATTGGTCGTGTGTTGCGATACGAATGTTTGATGATGTATTGGGGGAAATGGTCGAGGGATCGATTGGCAGAGAACGACCTTGCCAGGAGTACCTAGACCAGATTTGCCGAGATAAGGGCTGCACCTCTTATGCGGAGTTGAAGAGAGTTGCCA
>JAHDVF020001588.1:0-66807 GCA_022606425.2 Lepidostoma basale
AGACAGCGAAAAAGGGACTGATACAGTCATGTTCAAAGAATGGACACCATTAGACTCCCTTATATTGCATTGCATAATCAGCCAAATCAGCCTGCAAATCATTCTTCAAAATAACTACAATATGAAGGTAAATAAAGACAAAACAAAGCTGACTGTAGGCCGAACGCAACATCAGATAAAAGTAGTGATGTCAGGAGTTCCACTAAAGAACACCAAGGAATTTGTCTACCTCGGGAGCAAAATAACATGGGACGGTCGGTCTAAGAGCGAGGTCGACAGCCGTATATATCAGGCTAGGCTTGCATTTAATAAAAGGTCGAAAATAATATAATCGAATAATATAGACCTCAAACTGAGAATACTCCTCATCAAGACCTATGTATGGAGTATCTTATATCTATAGAAGACTATTAGGAATTTCCTGGAGAGACCACATCACAAATGAGGAGGTTCTTCAAAGAATCGAATGAGGAAGGTACCTGCTCAGGACCTTGTCCGAAAGGCGTGCAAGATGGATCGGCCATGTAATACGACAAGAAGGCCTCTTGCATGCCATAATGGAGGGTATGACCGAGGGGACAAACTCAAGGGGACGCCCACGCCGAGAGTACCTGGAAGACCTGTTGGTGGACATGCGCTGCTCATCATATGCAGATTTCAATGAACCTCATAAGACAGGGAAGAATGGAAGAGAAGAATAGAGGAAATTGCTGCAAACCAATCCCAGGATTTAAACCAGAGAAGAGAATCAGCCTCATGGTACTCGACCTCGTGGAAGACCTCCTAAAATATCTAAGGACAGCTAGGAGTCTACCTCACAGGAGGAGCAACACTCTGGAGAACAGACAACATAGGTACAAAAAGGAAGAAGAAGAGGAAGAAAAAGATTAAGATTCCTATATCTTTTCTTTCCTTGTTTTCAAAGGCCCACATTCAACGAACACACAACGAACCTAGTATTTACACATATGAACTGTGGATATTGCATAAGTAATTTGTATCTAGTTTTAATTGGATCTATCGTATGGTGAGTTGACCACAAGTCAATTATTAAGAGTAGTAAAATGAATTTTCTCTCTACAGAGCCGTCATTTATACAGGGCTCATAAAAAGGTTTATACACTTCTTCTTCTTTCGGTGCCGTGTCAGGTCCCCCCAACGTTAGCGATCTTTGCAGCAAAGGCATATCTGTCCTTCGCCACTTGGAACAGGTTCTGAACAACTGTCTTCTACCAACTCCCCGACGTCCCTCGAAGGAGGTGCTATTTTTCTCCCCTTTGCACATGACCCAGATATGAGACCCTTCTAATTTTCACACTAGACAACAGCTCTCTACTGGCTCTGGCTCTCTGTAGTACGTCTGCATTACTGACCCTATCGGTCCACGGTAAACGGAGCATTCTGCGGTATATCCACATCACGAACGCCTCCAACCGGTTCATTACATTCACTTTCAGAGTCCAGGTTTCGTAGCCATATAGTAGAAAATACCATATATAACATTTTATCATTTCATCAAATACTTCTTCTTCTTCTTCCTCAGCCTATTCCCGTCCACTCTTGGACAAAGGTCTCCTCCATTCGCTTCCATGTCACTCTGTCTAGTGCAGACTGCATCCAGGTTATTCCGACGTGTATGTTCAGATCATCCTTCCACCGTAGTTGCGTTCGCCCTGCATTTCTCTTTGCCGTCCACGGTCTCCAAGTCATCAGTCTTCTTGTCCACTTTTCATCTGAGCTTCTGGCTACGTAACCTGCCCATTGCCATTTTAGAGTCGCCACCCGGTGGATGATGTCAGTGACCTTTTGTTTTTTCTCTCACCGTATCGTATCTGACTCTGTCTCTTAGGCTTATTCCTAACATGGCTCTTTCCACGGCTCTTATTTTGCCTTAGCAAGGTGAAACATGGCATTTACACAAAATAATAAAATAACTAACTAACCATGACGTTGTACGCTCAGAGGGGTAGGCAGTGACGATGGACCGCCATTTCGCTGTGTCCTGACATACGTCTCTGGCGTCCTCTACATTTATACAGCGTAACATGCAAGCTCGTAAATCCTTTCGGCTTCGAATGTGGCCTCCTTTTAAAATTTAATTAATTTGGTCATTCCTTGCTTTCCTTGCTCTTCCACTCACACACGCTTGTATACAACATTTTAACCATTTATCTCTCGTCCATTTGTTCCATATGCCTAAACCATCTCAAGGATTCATTTTTAATTTTATTTATGATGCAATCATCTGTCTTAGATTTCTTCCTTATTTCGTCGTTCGGTATTCTATCATATATCGTTTTCTAGCTCTTTCATTACTGTGATCTCATATCTACGGCCTTTATCCTATTTTCATTATTTTGCCAGCTCCAAGCTTAAGGGTTGGAACTAGAAATCCATTATGTGCTGTGTTATTTCTTATTACATAATATCTAAATCTGTCTCGGAAACGAGACGTTTTTCTTCTTCTTCTTCTTCTTCTCCTTGTAGACCTTTGATCTGTTCCTGAAATCAGGCTGGCCTCTCTTGGGAGGTTGACTCCCAACTATCTCTCGGCAGCCGGCAGGAATCTGATGCGCCACAGCGTGTGGGATTCTGGTGGGATCCATCCTCTGCACGTGCGCATTCCAGTATCTTCTGCGTTGTCTGCCCCATCTCACGACATCCTCCACCTTGCAGATCTCGCGGATAGCCGTGCTCCTCACCCTATCTCGAATAGTCCTTCCTGCTATCATCCTCAGCGTCCTCATCTCTGCCACCCGTACTTTAGCCTTCGTTCTTGTGGTATCCGCTCTGGTCTCAATGGTATATGTCAGTATAGGCCTTACGCAGGTTTTATGTATTCTATACCTTACTGTCTTTTTTTGATACGTACAGTAGAGTCTCGGTTATCCGACCTTCCGAGTTATCCAACCTACCGGGTCAATGCCCCTTTCCTTTACCCGACTGCACGCATTATATTCGCGCGCCAGGCGACAGTCCTCAGTGCTTACGGGTAAACAAAAGGCAATCACGGACTTTTTTTACCCAAACTAAGTTTAGTTTCGTAGTTCACTGCATTGTATGTGAGTATGTACCTACTGTAAAACATGTTTTATTACTTTGCCGTAAGTGCATTTTGATGTTTTAGTTCGTTACATTCAGTTATGTTACATGTACAATGTACATTGTACATATTTGAAAAGTTTTCGATGTGCAAATAAAATTAACGCATTTTCAGTATCGTTTTTATCATTTTCCGTGTTATCCGACCTTTTTGCTTATCCGTACTTGCCGAGGCCGGCTTAGGTCGGATAATCGAGACTCTACTGTAATTATTTAATATAGAGTTTTACATTTGGATACAATAAATAACTGAATTACTAAATTCGGCCCTGTATTAAGCAAAATATGACATAAGCGCATAGATCCATTGCTACACATATGATTACCTACCGGATATTGCTATTTTACCTGTCACTACTCGCTGTCGCGTCCTTAGCCGGATAACCATTTACTCTGATGATGTGGTCAGAGCACCGATCGAAACGTATTATCTCCGCGCCTATAATTAGTTTATTCTCAAAAAGAATCAATAGATATTTGAAATTACGTAATATTGTTATGTATTACTTAAGTTCTTATATGTTCAGAGATCTATAAGTTATTGTTACCTTTTTTACCATCACGCCGTTTCTACGAAGCGGTAGGCAGAAATAATGGACTGCCACACTTTTCTTTCCTGGCATATAAGCTTCCTTCAAACATTCATACGTCGTGTCATGCACGCGCATCGATTTCTCTGACTCCTCAAGTGGCCGACACTCAATTTTTGATTTATTTGATCGTGCCACGTTTTCCTCGGTCTTCCTCTATTTCTGGTTCCATTTACATAGTAAGCATACATATTTTTTTACCATTCTTTATTCGTTCATTTTTTCCGTATGTCCAAACCATCTTAATGATCCTTTCATTATTTTGTTCATGACACCATCATTCGCACCGCATTCACTTCTCATATTTTCATTCGACGCTCTATCATACACAGCGTATCCACAAATTCGTCTAAGAGATCTCATTTCTACTGCATTAATTCTACTTTCATCCTTCTTCTGCCAGTTCCATGCTTCGCTTTCAACGACAAGTTTATTCTTGGACTTGGACTTGGATCTTCTGGCTTACAGAGGTTCAGCTCATGTGGCTATTCCTCTTACGTCTGATGGGAACATTGTTGGAAGGTGATTTGGTGGGTTGTTAGTTTATGCGGGGGCATGATTTGTGTGGCCCGGAGTGTTCTTCTGAAGGAGGATCAATTTTGGGCGCTTGTGGCGGCTGGAGGTGTTTGGGTCGTAATTAGAGAGGTACATTATTGTGGGGTTAGGATGTGAAGGGAGTCCTTTGTAAAAACGTTCGGCAAGTTTCAGAATGAATTCATGTATCATCGGAATTCCCGATTCTAGGTGCAGTTGTGTGATCCTGGTCCATGAAGGCGCACCAAGCGATAAACGGATAGCCTTATTTTGCAGGATTTGGAGTTTTCGTATGTGACTCGAAGCTGCATAGCCCCAGATTGGGGCCGCATAAATGAAGATCGGCCTTATGACCGTTTTGTATATCAGGAGTTTATTGTCGGTGCTTAGTTTACTGTTTCTAGCTAATCATATATCGTTTTCCTCATATTTTTTTGACTTGTAACAAAGTTTGCGTGATTCGTACAAGATAACAAGCGTGTTGTATTACCACAATTTCGCAATTAATCTTTGATATTAATCTTGTCAGATTTGAACAATTAATGACTTGTTAACTGGTTGTAAATTCTTAATACTGTTATGCGGAAGAAAGCGGATTTATAAAAACTATATGGACCAAGTTATGCAGATTGACTGAATACCGTCAGAAGAAAAAATGGTTACTGATTGAATTATGTATATCAAATGTTACATAAGATTAGCGATTTTTTTTATTATATATACTTATTTTTAGTTCATAATAAACCTCTACGAGTAAATCAAATGAACAGGGTTGACACAATAGTATATACGAGTATATATGACAATTCTTCTTTTTTAATATGTGTGTGTTTGATTTATCCTGAATGTTTTCGTAATTTTATAAACTTAAACTTATATGTAGAGTAGATATGTACTTTATAGTAATAGAATAAATATTAGGTCCTTACATATGAAATTGGCGTTTTGTATGGGAGGAACATAAAGTTGATTTTTTTTAAATATAATATATTTATTTAATCAAAGTATGTACCATTGCTATCTATGCACTTTTGCCATCTCATCGGTAGTTCATCGATCCCTTTACTAAAAAAACTATTCGGACGGGAATCAATAAAATCTTTGAAGTCGGTTTGGACTGCCCCATCGGAGTTGAATTTTTTCCCTTGCAAGAAGTTATCCAAATTTCGAAAAAAATAGTAATCTTTTGGGGCAAGATCCGGAGAGTACGGTGGATGTCTTAGACATTCCAATTGAAGCTCTTCTAATTTGGTAGCCGTCTGTTGTGCAGTGTGTGGTCTAGCGTTATCATGAAGCAGCAGTGGCTAGAGCGATTAACCAGCCTCGGTTGTTTAGCAACTAGCTTTTCCATCATGGTTTGCAGTTGCTGACAATAGACATCTGCCGTAATCGTCTGGCCAGATTTAAGAAAGCTGTAGTGAACGACACCAGCACTAGTCCACCAAACGCTCACAAGTAACTTTTTTGGAGTCAATTTCGCTTGGGGCATGGTTTGGCTGGTTCGGCAGGGTTCAGCCATTGCGATGAGCGCTTCCGATTATCATACAGGATCCACTTTTCATCACAGGTATTGATTCGATTCAAAATCCCTTCATTATTGTGCCGGTTGAGTAATGCAACGCAGCAGTCAACGCAGCAGTCAACGCGCGTTTGTTGATTTGCTTCACTCAATTCGTGAGGTACCCACCTTTCAAGCTTTTTTCACCTTCCCAATTTGCTTCAAGTGGATTAAAACAGTTTTATCACTAACACCGCAGCCTGCAGCTAACTCGGACGTGGTTTGCGATGGATCCGCTTCACAATAGCCTTCAATTCTTCATTATCAACTTTGGTCTCCGGCCGTCCACGGGGCTTGTTCTGCAGGTCGAAATTTCCAGAACGAAAACGTTGGAACCAAAAACGCACTGTGTTTTCTTTTGCGGCACCATCGCCATACACATCATTAATCTTTCGAGCCGTTTCTGCAGCACTGGTGCCACGGTGGAACTCGTACTCGTAAATAACGCGATATTTCAAGTTTTCCATTTTGTAAACTGAGTGACGCAAAGAAAAAAAACAATTGAGGAAAAAACAAATGAATTATAATTTTCGAAACACAAATACTTGAGTAAATAGCTGTATAAATTTGAATTTGGAATTCCTAACCAAAGAGTAGATATTTGAGATCAAAGTTGCCAGTACGGCAAAATGCCAATTTCATATGTAAGGACCTAATATTAATACTTTATAGTAGTTCATGTTCGTTGCCTGCAAGTATGGAAGCTAAGCATGGAACTAGCAAAAGAAGGATGAAAGTAGAATAAATGCAGTAGAAATGAGATCTCTTGGAATGAATGACGAATGTGTGGATACTCTGTGTATGATAGAGTAACTAACTAACTTACTAACCATCACGCCATTTCAAGCAGAGAGGATGGATCGCAACAATGGCCTGTCCTGGCATACCTCTCGGGCTTCCTCTACATTCATACATCGTATAATGCACGCACGTCGATTATTCCGACTTCGAATGTGGCCGTCTTTTAGTAATTGATTAATTTGGTCATGCCAGGTTTTCCTCGGTCGTCCTCGGCTTCTTTTCCCACTCACGCTGCTTGTGTACATCTTTTTACCATTCTACTCTCATCGATTCGTTCCATATGTCCAACCATCTCAGGGATCCTGATGATAGAGTATCGAATGAAAATATAAGAAGTGAATGCGGTGCGAATGATGGTGTCATGAACAAAGTAATGAAAGGATCATTAAGATGTTTTGGACATATGGAAAGAATGAATGAAGAAATAATGGTAAAAAAGTATATGTTGACGATGTAAATGGAACTAGAAATAGAGGAAGACCGAGGAAAACGTGGCACGGTTAAATAAATTAAATATTGAATGTCGGACACGTGAAGAGAAATCGACGCGCGTGCATGACACGATGTATGAATGTTGAGGAAGCGAGAGAAATATGTCAGGAAAGAAAAGTGTGGCAGTCCATTCTTTCTGCCTACCCTTTCGGGGAGACGGCGTGATGGTTAGTTAGTTAGTTAGTTTTTGTAATAAAGATAATGGCGTTATAATTTTGCATGTTAATAATAGAAATATAACTTTGAGCAATCTCAAAATTTTATAAATCTAAAAAACAATTAAAAATAAAGAAAATATTATAAATAATCAAATAAATTTAACGTCAAGTCCAACCTTTGATTTATTTCCTTTATTGTAAGTAATTACCTAAACCGCAATAAGAACTTTAAATTATTATTTAAATTTTTAAATTGAATCATTATATTTGTTATAACAAAAGCATAAACGTTCCAAAATAAATCTTTATAACATCTGTCATCATGTAAACTCAAGGTATATAGATATTATTCTATATACCTTGATGTAAACTTGTAATATTTTATAATATGTATCACAGAAGAAGGACTGGTTATCCGAAACATGACATAATAGACATTGTCTATGTAATTTTAATTTTTTTAATGTTTGTGTTGTATATACAAAGTATATAAAATTGAAAAAGAGAAATTTGTAATATGTTTTAGTTTCTATGTCTATGTTTAGATATTTCCTGAATGTTTTTGTAATTTAATACGATTTTTTACTTTCTGAGTCTGTATTTTGATATATCGTCACCTGAGAGTAAAAGGGTTCCAACTAACAAAATTTCACATTTGGCTTTTTTTCGTGAAAAGGGTTCTTACTAACCTTATCTATACTTACAATTAAAAAAAACATGTAGAAGTATCGTCATTTTGATGTTACGAAAATAATCAAGTTCCATCTGATTATTCAAAACACACGATTCACTGAAGAAGGATTCATTTAAACTCAGAACTTTATTATTCCAACTGTTGCCAGACAAAATTTACACGTTTCTCGGTAAAAAAATCTCTGTAAATTGGAATAAAACCCCTTTATTCCAAGATACACACCCGAAACCAATAAAACTTTGACTTCATTTTTCTCAGCTTTTTACTTTTGTCAGTTGGAACCTTCTTACTCTCAGGTGACGATATCCCGAATGGTTTTGTAATTTTGTAAACTAAAGTAACTAACTAACCATCACGCCGTTTCCCCGGAGGGGTAGGCAGAGAGAATGGGTCGCCACATTGATCTATCCTGGCATAATTCTCGCGCATCTTCTACGTTCACACATTGTGACATGCATGCTCGTCGATTGTTCCTACTTCTAACATGGCCGCCTTTCAGTAATTGATAAATGTGGTCAGGTCATGGCCTTGGCCTTCCTCGACTTGTCAAAAATGTAACAATCAATTTATTCATGCTTATACCTCCTTACGCGTCTTGCGCTCCTGGTACCATTTTCGTTAGAAAAATATATTTTTGTATGAAAATTTTTGAATTTATTTTATGAAATTTTAATTTAAAATCAAGAGAAATTCATTGTCGTTTTTAAAAAGTTGACTTATCAAGACGTACGCTGCAGAGACGCGGGCCGACACTGTGCGAACCAAGGGACTACTAAGAACATCGGAGATGAAGGTCCTAAGATCAATTACTGGAAAAACTCTGCGAGATCGTGTCCGCAACGTAGACATAAGAAAAACTTATGAAATATAGGATGTTCGGTGGAGTAGTTCCAGAAGAAGATACTGGAGGGACCATGTAGCTAAAATGAATAGTGACAGACCGACTCACACATACAGCCGCATATGAAATCCCCTCCGAAGCCGCCCACCTAGAAGACCGCCTCAGAGATGGAGGGACAGCTGAACCTCATCATCCGACGAGATGTCAGATCGTCGATCTATTAAAATACATAAGAAGAAGAAAAAAAAATTGAGAATGCAATATTTTCAATTCAAAACAAAAAATATTTTAAATATGCATAAAGAGATGATATGCGCCATTGTATTCCTATTTTTATCGTGAATATGAATCTGGCAGAAGATGTTTCTGTTTCATTCACACGCTAAGGGAAGAATGATAGAGAAAAATGTCAAAATTTAACAACCAAATTTTTCATGCTAATACCTCCTTACGAATCTTGCGCTCCTGGTACCATTTCGCTTTAAAAATAAAAATTTTGTACGATAAATTTAATATTTTTTTAAATTTAATTTCGAAAATTATTTAAAATCATGAAAAAGTTTTTTAAATTTTGAATAGTGTAATATTTTCCATACAAAACAAAAATATTTAAAATATAAATACCAGGATATCAGAATACATGAAGAGATTATATATGCGCCATAGTATTCCTATTTTTATCGTTCAAATATGAATCTAGCAGAATGTGTTTCTTTTTCATTCACACGCTAATCACTGTTACCTGCACGAAAGAGAAAAATGTCAAAAATTTAACAACCAAAATTTTCGTGCTTATACCTCCTTACGAGTCTTGCGCTCCTGGTACCATTTTCGTTTTAAAAATATACTTTGTATGAAGAAATTTCATATTTTTGTTAAATTTATGAATTTCGAAAAATTTTATTCAAAATAATGAAATTCATCGATTTTAAAATTTGAATAGTGCAATATTTTCCATACAAAACAAAAATAATTAAAATATTAATACCAGGATATCAGAATACACGAAGAGATTATATGCGCCATTGTATTCCTATTTGTATCGTTAAAATATGAATCTGTCAGAATGTGTTTTTTTTTTCATTCACACGTTAACCAATGTTATCAGCACGAAAGAGAAAAATGATAAAAAAATTAACAACTAAAATTTTCGTGATTATACCTCCTTATGCGTCTTGCGCTCCTGGTACCATTTTCTTTTTAAATTATAATTTGTATGAGAAAATGGAAATTGAAAAATATATTTTTTATGACTAAAGAAATTAATTTAAAATGTTAAAAAGTGTAATTTAATTCCATACAAACAAATTTTCAATTATGATTACCAGGATATGATAACATATTGCGCCATTGTATCGCTATTGTTTTACACTTAATCTTTAAAATATGAATCTGATAGTATTTTTTATCTCACTCCCACACGTGTTGTGTTGCTTGCACAAAAGAGATATTTGATTTCTTTGCGTGATCATTAACATAAATACCTCCTTAAAGTTTTATACTCCTGGTACAATTTTTATGGAATTACAATTTTAAATGTAAAAAAATACATGAAATGTTTAATTACCGATAAAAAAATACGGTTTTTTATTTGAACTTATTCTTCTTCGTAACTAACTAACTAACCATCACGCCGTTTCACCGAAGGGGTAGGCAGAGAGGATGGACTGCCATACCGTTCTGTCTATTCGTCGATTTTCCCGAATTTGAATGTGTTCGCCTTTCAGTATTTGATTAATTTGGTCATGCCATGCTTTTTTTGGCACGACTTCTCTTTCCACTCACACTACTTGCATACAATATTTTAACCATTCTTCTCTCGTCCATTCGTTCTATACGAGTATGTCCAAACCATCTGAGGGATCCTTTTTTATTTTTTCTTATGATGTAATCATCTGCCTTACTCTCTTCTTCTTCTCTGGTTTCAATCCTGGGATTGGTTTGCAGCAATTTCCTCCATTATTCTCTTCCATTTTTCCCTGTCTTGTGCGGCTCTTTTGAGATCTGCATATGATGAGCAGCGTACGTCCACCAACAGGTCCTCCAGGTACTCTCGGCGTGGGCGTCCCCTAGAGTTTGTCCCCTCGATCATACCCTCCATTATGGCATGCAAGAGACCTTCTTGACGTATTACATGGCCGATCCATCTTGCACGCCTTTCGGACAAGGTCCTGAGCAGGTGCCTTCCTCCTTCGATTCCTTGAAGAACTTCCTCATTCGTGATGTGGTCTCTCCAGGAAATTCCAAAGAGTCTTCTATAGGACCACATCTCAAAAGCCTCTAGTCTCCGCTTATCCCTTTCGGATAGGCACCATGTCTCGCAACCGTACATCAAGACACTCCATACATAGGTCTTGATGAGGAGTATTCTCAGTTTTAGGTCTATATTATTTGACTCTATTATTTTCGACCTTTTATTAAATGCAAGCCTAGCCTGATGTATACGGCTGTCGACCTCGCACTTAGACCGACCGTCCCATGTTATTTTGCTCCCGAGGTAGACAAACTCCTTGGTGTTCTTTAGTGGAACTCCTGACATCACTTCTTCTGCCTTACATGTCTTCCTTATTTCGTCGTTCGGTATTCTATCATATATCGCTTTCCGCACATTCTTCTCAGTGATCTCATTTCTACGGCATTTATCCTACTTTCATCTATTTTTGCCAGCTCCAAGCTTCACTTCAATTTACAAGGGTTGGCGTTACTTCTAGATAATCCTAAAAAAGACCTTCGTCGACTCTATATCTCTTGATATTTGTGGTGTAAGGTTATGGCGACTTTGTATTGTTTCCATGGGCGCCGGGTGTTATTGTTTCCGTAACACCACACGTGGATTAATCTTATCGTCTTTATTGTTTTGTTTTTTTTTATATATATTTTTTTTCGGTTTGATCAGCTTTTTAACATCGATAGATATGCAATCACTCACCCTCTATGCAGGCGATTGTTGACCTGATGCCGCTGACCTTGAGGCATAAAGAGCTCAAAATGATAGCTGATGTCAAGATGAAGACGACGCCAGTGAACTACGAAGATCGCAGTCACCATGGAGTCATCAAGTTGGCAGCGCTGCAGCATTCCATGGAGAAGACTGGCGAATTGACGACCCACCCTGAGACATAAAGAAATAGATATGTACACGGATGGAAGATGGCGTGGCGTTTGCATTATTAAGCCTTACTAAAGACCTGAAAAATGAGAAGACGAAATGTATGAAGTTTTCTAAAATACCAAGAACATTTAACCTGGCTATAGAGAATCGACCCATAGAACAGGTTATCAACTTCAGTGACAACAACTTGGTTGGAGGAGCTGATCTGCTTAAAGAAATACATGTCCAAGTCAACAAGAATATATATGTGACATACGTCTTAGGGACCTCATCTCTACCGCATTTATTCTGCTTTCATCCTTCTTCTGCCAATTCTATGCTTCGCTTCCATACATTAGGGAAGGGACAAGAACTCCATTGTAAACGGCCTTATTCACTTTCATTGATAGATTCTTGTTTCCAATAACTATTTTTAAAGCTCCATTCACTTTGTTACCGGCACCAACCCTTCTTTCGACGTCACTATTCGTTCGGCCATCTGCTGTGAACATGCTACCTAAATACACAAATTCCCTCACCTGTTCCAAGTTCTCTTCGTTCACACTTATATTACAAACTGTCATTTGCTCTTCAATATATTTGATCAGGAAGGAATACACATTGTTATAGATACCAATAAATTAAAATAATAATAAACCTCTTCTTCCTTTGCTCCATACCCTTCACAGAATGTTTTCGAACACTTGCTGTTTCTCTGCTATGTTATTCATTTTCTATTTTTGTCTATGGAAGTTAAACAGTAAGCAGTTTATCTATATTTTTCCTCCGTACTTTTGTTTTGATTTGTAACATTTTTCACTAAACTAATCACTGTTAATCAAGTTTAGTGAAGTAAGTGATAGTTGTGAGATGTTCTAGTGAAATTTCTCGGCAGAATTATGTGAGTTCACTCTAAAATTACGTATTATTTGCACTGTTTACAGCCATTACAAGGGAATTCGTCACCACGATCGCTAATACTTAATGTCACATGATTTGCTTGTATTTCAATATGTGGTGTAATTATTTTTAAATGGAACCATACACGTTTTTTTTTAAGAAGAAAACGAAGGCTGTCGTTATTAATTTATTTATTTTTATTTTACGCAATTAAGACATTTCAATTTAAATTTATTCGCGTATGATATTATGAGATCTCTTAGACGAATGTGTGGATACTCTGTGTATGATAGTGTCGAATGAAAATATAAGAAGTGAATGCGGTGCGAATGATGGTGTCATGAACAAAATAATGAAAGGATCATTAAGATGGTTTGGACATATGGAAAGGATGAATGAAGAAAGAATGGTAAAAATTTATATGTTAATAATGTAAATGGAACCAGAAATAGAGGAAGATCGAGGAAAACGTGGCACGATCAAATAAATCAAATATTGAATGTCGGCCATGTGAGGAGTCAGAGAAATCGACGCGCGTGCATGACACAATGTATGAATGTTGAGGAAGCGAGAGAAATATGTCAGGAAAGAAAAGTGTGGCAGTCCATTATTTCTGCCTACCCCTTCGGAGAGACGGTGTGATGGTTAGTTAGTTAGTTTTGATATTATGAACTTGGTGCTTAAAATTTTCAAACCATAATTTTGTATGGAGAATTCAGGATATCCTGTATTGAAAAAAATATGTATAATTTCACAATTAACTTTCGAATTCTGAAATTTGTTTTTTTATCATTTTTAATTTAATAGTGTTGAAAAATGCACAATTTCTCCATATAAAAAGTTTTAAAATAAAATCTTGGTACCAGGATAGCAGAATGGCCAAGAAAGAGTATATATGGGTAGTTTGAAGAATTTTTTTTTTTTTTTTATTGGGTCTTCTTCGGTATTTTTTAAGTAAAATTACTAATGTTTAAACGTCCGATACCTCTTCCGATACTTCATTTTGTGTGTAAGAATTTGGGATATTGATGAAAAAAATTATTTCAAACTCACAACTTCGATTTCGGAAATTTGTTTTTCAAGAGTTTACAAATTTTAATTTAATAAAATTGAAAAATGTACATCTTCTCCATACAAAAAGTTTTAAACTGAAATCTTGGTATCAGGATAGCAGAATGGCCAAGAAGATATGTGGGTAGTTTGAAGTATGCATTTTTTCGATTTTTAAAATATTGTGTACAGGTTCCACCCAAGGTATATAGATAATTCTATATACCTTGGGTTCCACCCAATTGCTAATTATCTCGCTCACTCTCATACTCATGAAAGAAAAGACAAGTGTCTTCGTTATTTTACTAGGTAAAATTACTTAATGTTAACGTCCGATACCTCCTAGCACGCCGTAAACTCCTGGTGCTTAATATTTTCAAAACATAATTTTGTATGGAGAATTTGAGATATTTGCAATGAAAAAAAAATTTAACTCAAAAAACTGATTTCTAAAATTCGTTTTTCAAGATTTTATAAATTTTTAATTTAATAAAATTGAAAAATGAACAACTTCTCCATTCAAAAAGTTTTAAAATGAAGTATTGGTATCAGGATGGCAGAATGGCCAAGAAGGTAGTATGAAGTAGGCATTTTTTCGAGATATTTTGCTATGAAAAAAATATTTCAAACTCAAATCGATTTCCGAAATTTGTTTTTCAAGATTTTATAAATCTAAATTTAATAAAATTGAAAAATGCACAGTTTCTCCATACAAAAAGTTTTAAAATGAAATCTTGGTATCAGGGTAGCAGAATGGCTAAGGAGATATGTGGGTTATTTGAAGTATGCATATTTTTTCGATTTTTAAAAGTATTGTGTACAGGTCTCTCGCTCACTCTCAAACGCCTGAAAGAAAAGACAAGTCTTTGTTATTTTACTAGGTAAAATTACTAATGTTAACGTTCGATACCTCCTAGCACGACGTGAACTCCTGGTGCTAAATATTTTCAAAACATCATTTTGTATGAAGAATTTGGCATATTAATGAAAAAGTAGTTTGAAGTATGTATTTTTTAAAGATTCAAACTTAAATCTGAATTTCCGAAATTTGTTTTTCCAGATTTTTTTTATAAATTTAAATTTAATAAAATTGAAAAATGCACAGTTTCTCCATACAAAAAGTTTTAAAATGAAATCTTGGTATCAGGATAGCAGAATGGCCAAGGAGATATTAGGGTTATTTGAAGTATGCATATTTTTTCGATTTTTAAAAGTATCGTGTACAGGTCTCTCGCTCACTTTCATATGCCTGAAAGAAAAGACAAGTGTCTTTGTTATTTTACTAGGTAAAATTACTAATGTTAACGTTCGATACCTCCTAGCACGCCGTGAACTCCTGGTGCTAAATATTTTCAAAACATAATTGTATGGAGAATTTGGCATATTAATGAAAAAGTAAGTATGCATTTTTTAAAGATTCAAACTCAAATCTGGATTTCCGAAATTTATTTTTCAAGATTTTAAAAAATTTATATTTCTCTATTATTATTTTATAAATTATAAATTTTAATTTAATAAAATTGAAAAATGTACAATTTAAAGTTTTAAAATTAAATCTTTGTATCAGGATAGCAGAATGGCCAAGAAGGATGCGTGGGTACTTTGTATGTACGCAGGAAAGAAATAAAAAGTAACTTGGGTATATTTGATGTAAAAAATTTAATTAAATAAGTTAAAAAACGCACATTTTCTCCATACAAAAAGTTTTTAAAGGAAATCTTAGTATCAGGATACCAGAAAAGCCAAGAAGATATGTGGGTATTTTGAAGCATATCTCAAATGCTACATCTTGCTCACTTCCGATACGCATTGAAACAAAAAGTACCTTCCATATTTTTTAAAAGTCCCATATAACACAGCATCTCAAAGAACTTCATTAGCTTAAAAGTCCAGAAAGAATCCAGTAAAAACTCTGCTGGACAGTTTTCGAAGCGCTACATGGAATGCCACCAAGTTATATGTACATAACGGACAGCCGGTCCAAGGAAATCCACAGTTCGCTCGGCGAACTCCTCTGCAATAGGAAAATTAGTTAAGCCGAAACGTTGCCCTAGTACAAATTTCCACTGCAGGTTATAAGCCTCCTCCATTTTCCTCCAGTCATCCCAGTCTTGTCTATTTCGCATCCAGATTGTTCCAGCTATTCGAATAATTGGGGCGGGCCTAGGGATTGCATCAGTAAAGCTGACTATAACAGCTTCAGTAACCTTTTATAACTAAGACTATAACAGGGTAACCTTCTATGTCTTTATTTAACTCGGACACATTTTGCTGTGAGTGTGGATGTCTTATGATTGTCCATCTTAACACGTAGTCTAGAGACGGGCATATTTATTCTTCTTCTTCTTCTTTAACAGCCGTTGTCGTCCACTGCTGGACATAGGCCTCCCTCATACTTCTCCATGTATGACATGTCATACGGGGGGTGGTTGGCATTACAACGCCATGCTTGCCAGACGGGTTGGCGAGGTGTCCTTCCACGTTAGCCTATGCATCAATATTTTCCACCGAGGTTATTCACACTCGATCTCTAACATTTCGCATAGTTTCCAGGGGAGACCAAAGTCGAGGAGGTGTGGATAGGTACTTGGGATCAGATCAATCCTCTAGCGTAGCATGGCCCTCACCACGGTGATGGACATGCACCGTTCGAAGAGTCAATAGGATCCCCCTTACTCCCCCATATTTATATGGGCATATTTATATTGGTCAACAATTCTTTATCAGCTCTGGTTCTCAGAAGAACATTTATGTTGCTGACCATATAGGTCCAAGTGATGCGCAAGCGGTGCAGCCACATTCGAATGCCTCCAGCCGGTTCGTGATGCCAGCTCGAACCGGCTGCAGGCATATTATATTGTAGTTAATCAAATGTCGAAAGCTTTTACGAAATCTGGAACAAAACAATAATTGAACGGCCACATGTGGGCATATTAATATTCGTAATTCATAACGCTATGGAAAGCGAATGCATCGACTATAAATTCGATTTGGCTAACTCTAGTTACGTCATAATAAAGACCCATAATTTGTCCATGTAGAGACATGACATTAGAACATTTATATAATCGACTTAACTATTTATTATGAAACATTTTATAAATAATAGAATCGATGTATTAAAATTCATACAACTAAAACAACTGAATCTGAAGATGAATTGCAAAGAATGTTATACAAATTCCACATACCATAGTATCACAAAAGCTAAATATGGATATATCAGTCAGCGAAACAAAAAGTCGCCGACTATTGCTGATATATCATGAAAATAAAAATAAAATATTATTTTATTATGTACTTAGGAAATTGAAAATAACATTGTTTAATCCACAAAATATTTAAAAAAACACGACATGTTTCGGAGGATACGTCCTTCTTCAGGTGTACAAATATAATAAAAACTAAACAAGGAAAGGCTAATATAAAAACGCATTTAAAATTCGATACAATAATTCAAATTTAATAATTAACCTGGGCTATTTGTACTAATAATTATTTTATTTATTAGGAAGAACTCTGATCTTTTAGACGAATGTGTATATACGAGTACTCTGTGTATGATAGAGTGTCGAATGAAAATATAAGAAGTGAATGAGGTGCGAATGATGGTGTTATGAACAAAATAGTGAAAGGATCATTAAGATGGTTTGGACACATGGAAAGAATGAATGAAGAAAGAATGGTAAAAAAATTATATGTTAACGATGTCAATGGAACCAGAAATAGAGAAAGACCAAGGAAAACGTGGCACGAATAAATAAATTTAATATTGAATGTCGGCCACGTGAGGAGTCAGAGAAATCGACGCGCGTTCATGACACAATGTATGAATGTTGAGGAAGCGAGAGAAATATGTTAGGAAAGAAAAGTGTGGCAGTCCATTCTTTCTGCCGATCTCTTCGGGGAGACGGCGTGATGGTTAGTTAGTTAGTTAGTTAAATAATAATAATATATGATGATAATATAAAAAATATATAAAAAATTGTAATTTAGAAAAAACATACATTTGAAAAGACATAATTTATATGGAAATTAATTAACTATTCATTTCCATTTGATTGGGAATGGGAGCTTGGGAGATAAATATAAATTTAAATTTCAATTATAGTATAGAATTTTAAAAGCGTTTTTATATTAGTCTTTCTTTGTTTAGTTTTTATTATATTTTTACACCTAAAGATGAAGGTATCCTCCGAAACATGTCGTGTTTTTTTTAATATTTTGTGGATTAAACAAAGTTGTTTTCAATTTCCTAAGTATATTACTATGAAATTCCACAGGGTTAATTGCCTTAGCGTTCAAAAAGTTTATTATATTACTATATAATTTTTTTTAAATATAGTATTATGTGTTTCGGAAAGTTCGGTCCGTTTAACAACAGAGGGCTCTGGTTGCTTCAAGTCTTCAAATCTGGCGACAATTTTTTTTAGTAAGCCTGGGCATCTGTGAATTAAGTTCAGTTCGCAAAAGTTTTTCTTTCTCACAACAACATTTGTTTTATCACTCCTTTAAGTCCCTTTCGACTTTCGTGGTAAATAAGAAGCATTCGCGGGAATTTCTGCAAGTTCGTTTTAATTGGAAGTGCATAAAATGCTCGTGGAAGTTTATGGCGATCATGCCCCATCGGATAAATGATGCAGAGAATACTATAGACGCTTCAAAGCTGGTGATTTTAGCGTAGACGGATCGAAAAAGTTTGACCGAAAATGAACTTTTCAAACCGGGTGAAACAATCCAAAACACCCAATATTTTTATCTAAAATATGATATTGTACGGAGCTTAACAGTGGTGAATGGTTTTCTATTTGCATTGGTTCTACATAATGCTTACATCAGTGTTTTTTATCATATCGGTCCAAGATATTCTTAGCATTCTAAGGTGGATCCACATTTCAAACCCTTCAAGGCGTATGATCTCTTTTATATGAATAAAACAATGTCCAATAGGCAAACTCAGATTCCATAGAGTATTCTGCCTTTTTTGCCTCTTGTGCTCCTGGCATAGCGTATCAGCTATCCCTTTCTCATTCTTCATGGAGAGAGGTGGAACTTTTTCATATGAATTAAACAATTTCCAATAGGCAAACTCAGATTCCATAGAGTATTCTGCCTTTTTTGCCTCTTGTGCTCCTGGTATAGCGTGTCAGCTATCCATTTCTCATTCCTCTTGGAGAGAGGTAGATCTATTTCATATGAATAAAACAATGTCCAATGGGCAAATACTTTTTCAAAAACAATACCAAGATTAAAAAAAAAATTCAAGCATGAATCCACAACACAAAGTGATGGCGAAAATAGAAGAAATAAGTTATATAACTGGGTACTTAAAGTTAGCTTGATACCATTTAATCTGATGTTATAACGTTCATTTAGACTTATTATTGTTACTGCCTTTCACCGGGCAAGCCCTTCTATTCGCGGCGTGATTTAAATATGGAATCGACAATAATATTGTTATTGTGGCAAGAATGCAAGCAGGTTATCAACCTTCACAACTGTTACAAACCGTTCAGCCTTCGCTTTGAGTTTGCGGAGTTGTTTACAAGATCAAAATCTTTCCTTGTTTAAAGTGCATTTTGCACAATAATTTGTAATGGATGGGATGGGCGAATAGAAAGGGATATTGAGAGAAGGGTTGAAGGAGGCAATAAAGTGAATGGTGTTTCATCATTTGTTAGTACATTGTTACGCTCTACATTTCTTCCTTATATCATTTCTAAAACTATAAGAGGCATTACAGTATCTTAAATTGAAGCGTGAATGGTGATAATCTGGAACAAGCAAATGAATTTGTTTATTCTGGTATTATGTTTACAAATGATGGGCGTGTAAAAGTTGTCATCGCAAATAAAAGCCTATCCAAAAAAGCTACAATAGCAGTGCACAATGGTGTTATTGTCTTTTTCTTCTTCTCTTATTTTTGCCAGTCACACCTTCGTGGTGCATAGGGTCTCAAGGAACCTTCTCCACCCGACTCTATCGCACGCCTGATGCCTAACATCATCCCAAGTGAGGCCTGCTGCTTTAACCTCGTCCTGCAGGGTTCTTCTTCAGGTGGCTCTAGGTCTGCCTCGCTTCCACTTTCTCCCCAAACGACTCAATCCTGGCGACTGCTTCGCCTCCAGTCAGACATTAATAATATTTTTAACTGTAGTCACAGTAATCAAATGCAATTCAATGTTTTCTAAGTGCGCTATGCTATCTTTTACTAGAGCGTTGGGAACTGTATATCATATAAACGCAATGAACAACTAGCAACTAGCACATGCATCTACAATAAGAGATCTCGGTATCATGTAAGGGAGTAGGCTGACTTTCCGTTTACATATCGAGAGTATTTGTGACATTAACCTGTTGGAGGATGTTGGTCTTTTTGTCCCTGATAGGTACATATCTCTGCCTCTGGTGACACCGGTAGAAAGAGCAATAAGTCTGCTGAACGCGGTCTCCTCGGAGATGGACGTCTTTTATATTAGTGAAGGTACGTTTAGAAGACAAATACTCCTGACTTTAGAGAGTATCTTGTCTTCTTAATGTCGAACCATCTCTCATGCGTTCCTGGTACTATTTGTATATTAATATTTTACCTGTACTAAATAGATGCCTTAAACATGTATGTAGTTAGTAATGTCTGTTGAGTTAGTAAACCGATTTGATTTAATTTGAAGTGGAGCATGGAACTGGCAAAACAAGGGTGAAAATACAATACATACAGTTGAAATGAGATCCCTTAGACGAATGTGTTGAAAATCTGTGTATGATAGAGTGTCTAAAACTTCCATAGATTAGGATTGGGACCAGAACTCCATTGCGAACGGTCGTTTTTGCTTTCATTGATAAAGTGTTACGAACAAAATAATAAAATAATCGAAGGATTTTACTGAAATCTCTTAATGGAAGTTCATTTTAAATAATAATGAAATAAAGCGATGTTTTTTAACTACTTCCACTTTTGTCTTTATTTCGACAACGTCCAGTTTCGCCAGACTCGCTGGCATCGACAGACTGGTCAGTGTACTGTACGTGTGCGAAAATTCACATGTACCTCGCACGGTTCTTAGTATCGTCCTCACTCAAGCCATTTCTCTTCAAGACGCTATTGCACTGAATCATCCAGTGTTCCTAGGGCTTCCTCTGGATGGTTGACGAGGAAGAAAAACATATGTATTTGTATACTGTAATTATTTTTATTATTATTTTTTAATTATCAATAGTTGCAATCTAATTTTAATAATGTTTCGTGTAAACCATAAGTTCCCAACCATTTTTTGTCTGTCGCCTTTTGTAGGAGAGGTTGAAAATTTATCTTCGTGTAAAGGGGGCGGTGGCCCCGAAAATATTGGAAACCTATGATTTAGATGGATTGGTCGTTGGGAGGTGTTAGAACCATGCACTTGGTACGTCTACTTCTTCTTATAGGTTTGAAACCTGTTGTTGGATGCATCTCTGTTCTTCTGGGAAGTAGACCGTCAACTTTCTCATCGTCCTTTGATGGTCGGCTGCATGGTGCGGAACCCTCAGGTAGACTGTCTCGAGATATCTTTGAGATCCTATATCCTCGCATACGTGAGACATACTGGTTCCAATATCTTCTCATTTGGCGCCCCTGTCTGACGATGTCTTCAACCTCAACTTGGTAAGTGATCAATAATAATTACTAAACCATTTAAAATTGTATGATACCTGTCCAAAAAATCTTCATAAATCATTTTTTCTGTTATGGAATAATGCACTTACAAAATACAGGTTGATTCTGCATTGCGCATATTTACTTTTACTAAACTAACTAGCTAACTAACCATCACGCCGTCTCCCCGAAGGGCTAGGTAGAAAGAATTGACTGCCACACTTTTCTTTCCTGACATATTTCTCTAGCTTCCTCAACATCGTGTCATGCACGCGCGTCGATTTCTCATTCATTTCTGTGGTTCTTACTAAACTTTTTGTTCTGATGGTGTCAGCTCTCGTTTCTATTTCATATTTCATTTAAGGCAGTATTTTGTAGTGCACCATTAAGAGCACAAAACAAGTTTTGAGGACTTCCGAAATTAAGACACTGAGGGATTGCGTGAGGAACACCAGAATAAGAGAGATATGTAAGGTTGAGGATATTATAAGATAGAACAGACAGCAAAAAAGGGACTGGTACGGTCATGTTCAAAGAATGGACACCACCAGACTCCCCTATATTGCATTGCATAATCAGCCTTACGGGACTCGTCTTCGTGGAAGACCTCCTAAAAGATGGAAGGACAGCTGGGAATCAACCTCACAGGAGAATAGATCACATATCTGGAGAATATATCACATAGGTCTACAATAAGGAAGAAGAAGAAGAAGATTATTATTTTTATTTAATTTAAATCATATAATTAACAATATGTGCATCATCTAAAAATAACATTTTGTGTTCAATTAATTTTATTTTGTTATTTTATTTTATATCATTGTATTTAATATTATTTGTTTGAGATTTATTTTGTGGATGTTGGAAGATCGAAGTGTGCGCGGGAGATGCCTATTGGTGGCGATGAGGTTCGCAACCCATCACACCGCGTCTCCCGCGGGGCGA
The DNA here is from genome assembly GCA_022606425.2 of Lepidostoma basale. Lineage (NCBI taxonomy): Eukaryota > Metazoa > Arthropoda > Insecta > Trichoptera > Lepidostomatidae > Lepidostoma > Lepidostoma basale. The sequence continues at coordinate 22,387 of JAHDVF020001588.1, forward strand.
AAAGAGAAGGATGGAGTGGCGCATCGGATAAAGTGTGACACTCCATTCTTTCTGCCTACCCTTTCGGGGAGACGGCGTGATTGTTAGTTAGTTAGTTAGTTTTTGATTTATATTTATTTTAATTGATTTAAAATTCAAATTAATTTAATTTTAAATAAATATACAAGTTCCAAACACGCTGTACATCTTCGCACCATTTGGTATCTTTGATCAGTGGTCGAGTGATAGTGATCTTGCATGCGGTGCCGCGGTTCGATTCTATTGTTAGTTCCTCGTTCACACTTTCTACCGTCCAAACAATCAAAACCTAATTATCTACTCCAAAACAATGATACGTGAAAACGTACAAATCCTAATTTTACTGAAGCAATTAAGTCATTTAATATTAATGTATTTATTATTAATTGATTAAATTTAATATAGATACATTCTGTTGTCAATATAGGTTCATCTATATAAAAATCTTAGTGTCAAGAATGAATGAGGTATGCAAAAAGAGTGATTTGGTGATGAATGTGTCTAAATCTTAAGTGATGGTTTTCGAGAAAGAAGAATGTATGACGATTTGTGATATAAGTGCGATGGGCGAGAAATCGGAGCAAGTTACCGAGTTTACGTGTCTGGGAAGCATGTTTACAAGAGACGGAAAAATGGAGAAAGACATCGAAAGAAGGGTTGGTGCTGGGAATAAAATAAATGGCGCACTCAAAGTCATTACTGCAAATAGAAATATATCCACAGAAGCAAATATGGCAGTACACAATGGAGTTCTAGTGCCAACCCTCATGTATGGAAGTGAAGCTTGGAGCTGGCAAAAGAAGGATGAAAGCAGGATAAATTCCGTAGAAATGAGATCACTAAGAAGAATGTACGGGAAAACGTTGTATGATAGAATACTGAACGATGAAATAAGGAAGCAATGTAAGGCAGATGACTATATCGTGGATACAATTAAAAAAGGATCCCTGAGATGGTTTGGGCATATGGAATGGATGACAGTAGAATGGTTAAAAAGTTGTAAACAAGCAGCGTGAGTAGAAAAAGAAGCCGAGGACGACTGAGGAAAACATGGCATGACCAAATTAATCAATTACTAAAAGGCGGCCACATTCGAAGTCGGAATAATCGACGTGCGTGCATGGTACGATGTATGAATGTAGAGGAATCCCGAGAGGTATGGCAGGACATAGCGATCCATTCTCTCTGCCTACTCCTGTGGGGAAATAGCGTGATGGTTATTTAGTTAGTTAGTTATATATAAAACCTGCGTAAGGCCCATACTGAAATATAGCATTGAGACCAGAGCGAATACTACAAGAACGAAGGCTAAAGTACGAGTGGCAGAGATGAGGACGCTGAGGATGATAGCAGGAAGGACTATTCGAAATTGGGTGAGGAACACGGCTATCCGCGAGATCTGCAAGATGGAGGATGTCGTGAGATGGGGCAGACAACGCAGAAGATACTGGAATGCGCACGTGCAGAGGATGGATCCCACCAGAATCCCACACGCTATGGCGCATCAGATTCCTGCTGGCTGCCGTCCCCCCGGAAGACCGCCGAAGAGATGGAGAGATACAATAGTTGGGAGTCAATCTCCCAAGAGAGGCCAGCTGGATTTCAGGAACAGACCAAAAGTCTTTAAGGAGAAGAAGAAGAAGAAAAAGAAGAAGAAGAAGAAGACATTCTGTTGACAACAACAACAACAAACCATCACGCCGTTTCCCCGCAAGGGTTGGCTGAGAGAATAGACCGCCACACTACTCCATCCTGACACACCTCTCTAACTTCCTCCACATTCATGCAACGAATCATATGTTACACGCATGTTGATACCCCCGACTTTTCCTTGTCTTTATTATTATTTTTATTTATTTACCTGAATTCAAATTAAATTGGCCAAAACAATTCACTTATACACGAAATATTTCCAAATTTACGGGAGCACCACATGAACCAAACCAAATTTTCAAAATAAGACCAGTCCGTTATTTCCGCCTATCTCTTTTAGGAAACAGACAGATGGTTTGGTGTTGTTGTTTCTTTTTATTTTAAAAACAATTATACTTCTAGACGACATTATATATTTCATAATAATAACGATGATGAAATCTGAATTGCATTCACTTCTTTCTGTCAAGAGTCTCTACTATAGGAAATTACTTTCAATAGACATTTAATATCATATCCGTTAATCTAGATTTATTCTATACTTATCTCGATTAAAATAATCGAGCATTACGTATTGTATAAAGAGCATAAAAAAAAACTGTTATACATGTACAATATATACAGGATTAAAGTATGCTATTTGACTAAAAACTAACTAACTAACCATCACGCCGTCTCCCCGAAGGGGTAGTCAGAATGAATGGACTGCTACACTATTCTTTCCTGACATATTTCTATCGCTTTCTCAACATTCATACATCGTGTCATGCACACGTGACTCCTCACGTGGCCGACATTCAATATTTGATTTATTTGATCGTGCCACGTTTTCCTCGGTCTTCCTCTATTTCTAGTTCCATTTACATCGTTTACATATATTTTTTTACCATTCTTAAATGATCTTTTCATTATTTTGTTCATAACACCATCATTCACACCGCATTCACTTCTTATATTTTCATTCGACACTCTATCATACACAGAGTTATCACACATTCGTCTAAGATTCTACTGCATTTATTCTACTTTCATCCTTCTTTTGTCAGTTTCATTCTTCACTTTCATACATAAGGGTCGGTAGAAGAACACCATTCTGCACTGCCATTTTAGCTTTTTTGGATAGATTTTTGTTTGCGATTACAACTTAAGGAACCCTTCACTTTGTTGCCTGCCCCAACCCTTCTTTCAATATCCCTCTCCACTCGCCCATCTTTTGTAAACATACCACCTAAATACACGGACTCATCTACTTGCTCCAAATGTTCATCATTCAGGCTAATGATGCAGACGATCATGATTTCTTCTTTTTCAAAAATCATGGACTTATGCACTTTGCAAAAGCGAAATAAGAATTATTATTAAATTTCATATCAATTACTGCAAAGGCAGTTGCAATCTCTGGCGCTCTAAAATCCACAATATGGAAAAACAAAGACATGGCCATTAAGAGGAAGATGAGAATTATTATAGTTTTTTTTTTAAAGTATTCAATACATATTGAAAACCTTTACTGGTTTCGGCAAAGATAATTAAACTAAACTAACTAACCATCACGCCGTCTCCCCGGAGGGGTGGGCAGAAAGAATGGAACGCCACACTGTTCTGTCCTGACATACTTCTCTCGCTTCCTCTACATTCATACATCTTGTCATGCACGCACGTCGAATAAATGCAGTAGAAATGAGATCTCTAAGACGAATGTGTGGCAAATCTGTATATGATAGAGTGACAAATGCAAGTATAAGAAGTGAATGTGGTGCGAATGAAAGTGTTATGAACAAAAAAAAGGAAAGGGTCATTAAGATGGTTTGGACACATGGAAAGAATGAGTGAAGACAGAATGGTAAAGAAGGTATATGTAAACGGCGTGAACGGAGCTAGAAATAGAGGAAGGCCGAGGAAAACGTGGCACGAACAAATCAATCAAATATTGAATGTCGGACACGTGAGGAGTCGGAGAAATCAACGTGCCTGTATGACAAGATGTATGAATGTAGAAGAAGCGAGAGAAGTGTGTCAGGACAGACAGTGTGGCGTTCCTTTTTTTCTGCCTACCTCTCCAGAAAGACGGCGTGATGGTTAGTTAGTTAGTTAGTTAGTTTTATAAAAAAGAAAAAGAGAAATAAATATCACAATTGATTATATTTCTTTCGAAATTAAGCGACAGCTGTTTCGCTAACCGATGTAAGCATCGTCAGGCGTTACAATCAAGTCAGTTGACAAAGTTTTTGAACATTTTATTTTTTAGGCACTCCATTTCAACAACTTAATTCCCTATTCTGCTTCTTCACACGCCTTGTAAAAGCCCTGAATTATATCTCTTTATAATCTTGTTATATAATATCTGTTTCGGTGAGTTTATTAAATTGATAAAGATAAAACTAATTGAAACGGTACTGATATCAATGCACTGTATCCAAAATTTGTATTCTAGTTATTAATATTAACTAACTAACCATCACGCCGTATCCCCGAAAGAATAGGTATGCAGTACAAATGATATCTCTTAGACGAATATGTTGATACTCTGTGTATGATAGAGTGTCGAATGAAAATATAAGAAGTGAATGCGGTGCGAATGATGGTGTTGTGAACAAAATAATGAAAGGATCATTTTGATGATTTGGACATATGGAAAGAATGAATGAAGAAAAAATTGTAAAAAAATTATATGTTAATGATGTAAATGGAACCAGTAATAGAGGAAGACCGAGGAAAACGTGGCACGATCAAATAAATCAAATATTGAATGTCGGCCACGCGAGAAGTCAGAGAAATCGACGCGCGTGCATGACACGATGTATGAATGTTGAGGAATCTAGAGAAATACGTCAAAAAAGAAAAGTCCATTATTTCTGCCTACACCTTCGTGGAGACGGCGTGAAGGTTAGCAAGTTTTTATTTATTTTTTATAAATAGTCAAAAATTTTAAGGATTAATTGTATCTCAATAGAGACGAAGATGTAAATTATTTGGAAACAGAATATGGTGGCCGAGGCGTTTACAGGACTTATGACCTGTCATTGGTTGGGTTAAGCGATCACTTTATGTTAACAACATTCCCCATTCCGCCCTTCTAACGACACCACATTTGACAAATTTTTGACTTGTATATATGCTACCATTTTTTAATAACTTCACATTTTGTACACTAGCGCCATCTATTAACCGTCGCGTTGCCATGTGGTCAATTGAGTTTCCACTGCCAATTTAAAGTTGATTTTCTTAAAACCTATGGACCCAAATATTATAAAAAAAATTGTAATCCTCCATTGAAGTGTTCTCAATATTTCGTAATAAAAAAAAGCAAAAAATTACTTCCTTCATCCCAAAAAAAAAAATTTCTAAGACTGCCCTCACCTTTATTCGTGTTAAGGTAGAATTTGTTTTGCTAATATTTACAACTTTATCAAAAGTGACAAATACTTACTCGCTGTTTTGAACGTATTATAAATTATATGTTTGGCCTTTTCAATAGGTACGTAATAATACCGACTGTGGACGGAAACGCAGCACGCAACTTAATAATATCAGAACTGTGAAAATATTAACACTTTACCAAAAGGGACAAATATTAATACGTACTCGTTGTCTTGAACGTACTATACATTTTGCCTAGGTGCCTTTATCATACGTAAAATCTCGTAAAGTCTCGCCCCGCCGGCCGCGGCGCGGAGACAAGTTTATACTTGGTGTCCAGTTGCTCGTATGCTGTGACGCATTCCATATCAGAAATCGCATGGTTCCAGAAAAAAATTAATAATGATATGTTTTTCAAATAATCCATGGTTGTTATAGATATCGATCTATTCCTAATGAAATTCCCTACAAGATGACATAAATTAAATTTTGATTCATCGAGTCATATGCTTGATATTTAGATAAAGTTAGCGGTAAACTGAATTTACCACATGGGAGCGAGCGTTTTGTTTTGAACACGGTACGTTAAGGGTTAAGATAATTCCCGCAATGGGTGAAAATCCAGTATTGTATACAAAAATAACAAATTCTTAAAAATTTTAATATGAACTCGGGACGTTTTCACATGTATGGCCTCAAATGGCCCATAGAAGCTAATAATACTTGAGATGTTATCTGCCGATTGAGATGCCTATGATTTCGCAACACCAATAAACCCGTTCCCGTCGGCGAGTGGTCGCGCGCCTGCCGGAGGGCACGGAAGTCTGTGCTCGAACCTACCGATCATACATTAACTTTTTCTCTCTGTGTCCGCTCCAAATTCGTAATCACACTCGATCACATTCCGCCTTTCTTACTCAAATATAGATTAAATCCATTACTTCAGACTTATCAGGGGATTCTTTGAGTGTTCCATCATCTTGGATGCTATCCATCTTAATGTTCCGGATAATATTAATAATAATAATAAATTGGATACATCGCAAACAAAAGCCTATCCAAAAAAGCCAAGATGGCAGTGCACAATGGTGTTCTTGTGCCGACCCTTATGCATGGAAGTGAAGCATGGAACTGGCAAAAGAAGGATGAAAGTAGAATAAATGCAGTAGAAATGAGATCTCTAAGACGAATGTGTGGCAAATCTGCTTATGATAGAGTGACAAATGCAAGTATAAGAAGTGAATGTGGTGCGAATGAAAGTGTTATGAACAAAATAAGGAAAAGGTCATTAAGATGGTTTGGACACATGGAAAGAATGAGTGAAGACAGAATGGTAAAGAAGGTATATGTAAACGGCGTGAACGGAGCTAGAAATAGAGGAAGGCCGAGGAAAACGTGGCACGATCAAATCAATCAAATATTGAAGGTCGGACACGTGAGGAGTCGAAGAAATCGACGTGCGTGCATGACAAGATGTATGAATGTAGAGGAAGCGAGAGAAGTATGTCAAGACAGAACAGTGTGGCGTTCCATTCTTTCTGCCTACCCCTCCGGGGAGACGGCGTGATGGTTAGTTAGTTAGCCATTTTTATGAATTACTCATCTCAAGGGCGCTGTAGAAGATGCTCCGTTTCATCAACTAGATAATAATAATAATAATAATGGATGGATCCCACACGCTGTGGCGCATCAGATTCCTGCTGGATGACGTCCCTTCGGAAGACTGCCGAAGAGATGGAGAGATAGTTGGGAGTCAACCTCTCAAAAGAGCACAGCCTGATTTCAGGACCAAAGACCAAAGGTCTATAAGGAGATGAAAAAGAAGAAGAAAAAGAAGACTTTGGAGAGTATCTTGTATTCCGAAGTCGAGCCATCTCTCATTCGTTCCTAGTATTAGTAGTATTATTATACAACCAAATATAGACTCTAAATTTGGGACTCTGAGACCCATCATTAAGGTCTATATTCGCCTATTCTACGAAAATTATGTATTAATTTGTTTGTCTGTATTTTCTTGAAGATTATAAACACTCACAGAAACAACAGTCAATACCAGCGAGATGTAACGCTGTACACAGACAGCTGATATACAACTGAACGTGTTAGTACCTGTCCGGCGGCTACTCTTTTCTCCAGCGCTCCGCACGGCGTAAACGGGTACTAATCAAATCAAATCAAATCAGTTTATTTACTCAAAAGACATTACAAACAGCATAAATATTTAAGGTATCTATTGAGTACAGGTAAAATATTATACACATACAACATAACACCAGGAACGCATTAGTGATGGTTCGACATTAGGAAGACAAGATACTTTCCAAAGTCAAGAGTATCTGTCCCCTGAACGTACTTGCACTAATATGAAAGACTCAATCTCCGAGGAGACCGCGTTCAGCAGACTAATTGCTCTTCCCACCGGCGTCACCAGAGGCAGATTGGTTCTGGCGGCCGGTAGGTAAAACAATCTGTGCTGTCGGAGATATCTATCGGGGACAAAAAGACCAACATCCTCCAGTACGGCCGAGTTCTCGAAGTATCCCCTAATTAATCTGAAGAAATGGGTTATTAGATGTCCATCTCTTCGAAGATGTAGAGAATTGGTTCCGAGCATTCCCAGAAGAAATGCCGGAATTTAATTTACGGATGACCCTCGTATATAGTTGATCGAAAATTCTAATATCGAAAAAACATTTGCTTAACCAGCTAATTGCAGGCAAGACAACGTTCGGGTGAGACAACGTATGTCGGGTTCGCCAATACATATATAAAGTAACGCCAATTACATGCTACCACAAATATAAATGAATAATTACCAGTACAGAATATTAATGAATCTCGGACATCATTATCTCTTCGCATCCCATCGCTTTTGAGATATATAATCTCAAATTCGAAATGACATAACTGATTTGAAAGTTTTGAATTTACGTTTAAACGCTATGCTTTTGTTCCGCTTTGTCCCAAATGCGTTTATAATTATGTTTTTGCGTTTATGTTTCTGTTTAACAAAATTATGTAAATACACTATTTATAGAAATTGTTTCTTGAACAATTCCATATTAATATTCCATTAATACGAATGAAAGCGTCTGTTTTATACAAATTTCATTGTAATTTATGTGACTGACGAGTTTCGCCTTTCTAAGGCATTATCAAATGTCGTTACATTTGATAAAGCCTTGGAAAAGCGAAACATGTCATTCCTATAAATTATTATAAAACTTCTACTTAACAGATTTTTTTATTCGTATTAATTAGATATTATTCGATAGTCCATTGTTTTGGCTGAAACACTATGATACATTAACATTTTTAAACTGTTAAAGAATAAACTTTGTTTTTTTCTATCACAATTGTATTTTATTTTACTTCAAAATACATCAAAAAAATTATTCAAATTGACAGAGGAACAAATACATGTAAAGATTTGATAAATCACGAAAATTTGACATTTGATATATTATTGTAACACCTGATGATGTCAACATTGGTTGATGAAACAGCTGTCACGTAAAATAAAATACAATTGTGATACATAAAACAAAGTTTATTCATTAACAGTTGAAGATATTATTCGTGCTTTTTAAATATTATTCGTTGCTTATATTTTGTTCGTTTTATTCTATTTTATGTCTCTTCTTCTTTTTCTTATTTTTGTCCTGTCACACCTCCGTGGTGCATAGGGCATCAAGGAACCTTCTCCACCTGACTCTATCGCATGCCTGATGCCTTACATCATCCCAAGTGAGGCCTGCTGCCTTAACCTCGTCCTGCAGGGCTCTTCTCCAGGTGGCTCTAGGTCTGCCTCGCTTCCTCTTTCACCCCATAGGGGACCAGTCTAGTGCGCCCTGAACGATGCAGGCTGGGTTCCGTCTCAGAGTATGACTGTCCACTGCCATTTGCGTCTAGCGACTTGGTCTGCCATGGTCCAGAGGACGGCATTTGACACTTTTTGGAGCCAATAGATCTTGAATATTGAGCGAAGGCACTAATTTATAAACACCTGGAGTTTTACAATAACGTCCGCGGTAGATTTCCAAGTCTCACATCCGTACAGCAGTACACTTTTAACGCTACTGCTGAATATTTGGAGCTTGAGCTTTCTCGAAAAGATACTAGAACGTCATACAGGGCGAAGCATTGTGAAAGCTCCCCTTGCTTTGTTGAGTCTGCTGGCTACATCTTCCTCCGTACCTCCCGAGCCTGCTATCATACTACCGAGGTAGCAAAAGCTGGTCGCGGTCACAAGGGGGACACCGTGGAGAAAGATTGAGGTGAAGTCATTTGTGGACACTCGTAGGTTTATTATTATTACTAATATAAATGTCTGTTTTTTAGAAAACTTCTTGAATATTTATTATATTTTATGTGAATGTCATGTTTCACTTGTCTAAAGCATTATCAAATATAGGCAATATTGAGTTGTCATCGCAAACAAAAACCTATCCAAAAAAGCTAGAATGGCAGTGCACAATGGTGTTCTTCTACCGACCCTTATGTATGGAAGCGAAGCATGGAACTGGCAAAATAAGGATGAAAGTCGAATAAATGCAGTAGAAATGAGATATCTTAGGCGAATGTGTGGATACTCTATGTATGATAGAGTGTCGAATGAAAATATAAGAAGTGAATGCGGTGCGAATGATGGTGTTATGAATAAAATAATGAAAGGATCATTAAGATGGTTTGGACATATAGAATGAATGAATGAAGAAAGAATGGTAAAAAAATTATATATTAATGATGTAAATGGAACCAGAAATATAGGAAGACCGAGGAAAACGTGGCACCATCAAATATATCAAATATTGAATGTCGGCCATGTCAGGAGTCAGAGAAATCGACGCGCGTGCATGACACGATGTATGAATGTTGTGTATTGGTCACACCCTGAGACGGAACCTAGCTTGCATCGCTCATGGCGCAATAGACTGGTCATCTGGGTGGAGAAAAAGGAAGCTAGGCTGACCTAGAGTCACCTGGAGTAGGGCCCTGCAGAACGAGGTTAAAGCAGCAGTCACTTTGGATGATGTTAGGCGTCAGGCCTGCGATAGAGTCGGGTGGAGAAGGCTCCTTGATGTGATATGCACCACGGAGGTGTGACAGGACAAGAAAAAGAAGAATAATTTCTAAAAATGTCTATGGAACAATTCAAGACTCACGCGTGTATACGCGGATCGATGGATGTTTTAATTGAAAATTACTTGCGACCTGTCAAATGTGTCAGGCCACGTTTCAGTGAAACTTTGAATAGGTGCAAAAAGTGTATTGAGTTCGTGAGAAAAGTTCGGATGCGTTAATCAGTTTTAATCATCGAATGTAGATACAGTAAAAACACTTTTTTTCAATACATAAGTCGGAATATTTGAGATTCAATTATGATAATTTTTAAATATGCAAATTGCTTCGTTTCTAGTTTATTTTAATTGGTATCTTTACCATTAAACTAACTAACTAAACATCACACAATTTCTCCGGAGGGGTAAGGCAGAGAGTATGTATCGACATACTGCATTCTTGACATACCTCTCGTGCTTCCTCTACATTCATTCATCGTAACGTGAGTTCTGCCATTTGGTAATTATGGTCATGAAACTGTTACCATGTCCAAACAAAGAGTCGAGAAACTACGAGTGACCCAAAGAGTCAGAAACGATACGGTGAGAGAATCAAATCAAATCAAATCAAATCAGTTTATTTCATCAACAGACATTACAAAATTTATTTATAAGGCATCTATTGAGAACAGGTAAAATAATATATTATATATAGTATACTACCAGAAACGCATAAGAGATGGTTCAACATTAGGAAGACAGGATACTCTCCAGAATTAAGAGTATTTGCCTTCTGAACGTACTTTCACTAACATGAAAGACGTCGATCTCCGAGGAGACCGCGTTCAGCAGACTAATTGCTCTTCCCACCGGTGTCACCAGAGGCAGATTGGTTCTGGCGGCCGGTAGGTAAAACAATCTGTGCTGTCGCTGTCGGAGATATCTATCGGGGACAAAAAGCCGAACACCTTCCAGTACGGCCGAGTTCTCGAAGTATCCCCTAATTAATCTAAAGAAATGGGTAATTAGATGTCCATCTCTTCTAAAATGGCAATGGGCAGGTCACGTAGCCAGAAGCTCAGATGAAAAGTGGACAAGAAGACTGCTGACTTGGAGACCGTGGACGGCAAAGAGAAGTGCAGGGCGACCGCAACTACGGTGGAAGGATGGTCTTTACAGACACGTCCGAATAACCTGGAAGCGAATGGAGGAGGCCTTTGTCCAGAAGTGGACGGGAATAGGCTGCGGAAGAAAAAGAAGAAGAATAACATGCACAATCTTCGATTTTTCCGACGAATTAGGATAATGATTAATTTGGTCATGCCGTGCTTTCCTTGGTCTTCCACAGCTTCTCTTTCCACACACACTGCTTGTATACAACATTTTCACTATTCTTCTCTCGACCAATCGTTCATATGATAAAACCATCTCTGGGATCCTTTTTTAATTTCAGTAATGATGCAATCAATCCTTACAATTATATTATATACAGATATTTTTCCACACATTTTCTCAGTCATCTAATTTCTATGGCATTTATCCTGTATTCAGCATTATTTTACCAGCTCCACGCTTCATTTTTGTAATAAGGATTGGCACTAGGACTTCCTAATGTACTGCAATCTTGCTTTAGTGGATAAAGGTATTTAAATTTTGCAGAAATGACATTGTGAGCGCCATTAAAAATGCCTTTAAATTTTATTTTGTAATGTCTGTTGATGTAATAAACTGATAAGAAAAAATTCTTACGATTTCTGTACCTTAAAGAGAACGGTTTCTATCCCTGGCTGTACCCAACTGATTTCTTGCTGGGTATGCTGGACTACCAATCATTGGAAATTAGACGAACCATCCACCTGGGTGTTCACTTTTTTCAACTGATTCGTGGTCGAATACATAACTCTGATATTTTGAATGACTTGACTTTGTTTGTCCCCGACAATTATCTGCGACAAAGGCAACATAGATTATTTCACCTGCCACTGTGTAGAACCAATCTACCTAAGGTAATGCCCGTGGGCAGGGCAATAATACTATTAAACCGCATCTCTTCGGATGTTGACATTTTTCACGATAGTGAGGCTACCCTCAGAAAGCATCAATCTCTTATGTATTAAATTACTATTTGCTTCTCTACTTATTGTACAAAAATGTTAATCTTTACCAAACTGTTCTCGAATATATTTTTTTTAAATTGTCTTCTGTTTTTATTTTTTCTGACTTACTCTCATTTGTTTTCTTGTTATATTATTTGTAAATATGTTTTTTTAAATTGTTAATTTTATTTTAGTGATTATAAACGATTTGGATGTGTTATTTTGTAATGTTTATAATTTTTTTGAATAAATTGAAATTGAAATTGATATAATTTGATTTGAAGATGACGGAGAGACGTGTTGCGGTCCATTCTATCTGCATAAACCTTCGGAGAAAGGACGTGATGATTTGTTGTTATTGTTAAGACATACCATTTTGTTCATGGGGAAGTGAGTAAGAAGCGTTTGTTAAATTTATTGTTCTGCCTCTCTGATACGAGCACCAAAATTCACAATAATAGTCGCTTTCCCATTCAGATCAGCAAATTCAGAAATGAAAAGTGAAAGAAAACTTTAGACGCTCATTGTTCTCGGATAGAGATATTGCAGCTGCAACAATACGATTCTGTATGGATAAAAATACCAATTAAATATTAGTGCAAATAGCTTTCTTCTTCTTCTTCTCTCGCTGCTTATCCATTACAATATTTTTTTATTATTTCTTTAACAATGGTGTAAAACTACATTTTAAATTCTTCTTATTCTTTCGGTGCCGTGTCAGGTCCCCTCAAAGTCGGCGATCACTACAGCAAAGGCATCTCTGTTGTATTCTGCGATACCTCTATCTTAGAGAGTGTGGATATTACCCGTGGCTCTTTCCGACTGATTTCTTGCTCCCGCATGAGAAATGCCTCTTGTTAATTGTTATATGTGTTTTAATTTGTGTTTGTTTTTATATTTTGTAATGTGCCTTTGATCAATGTATTGTGTTCTTTCTTTTATTATTCGTGTGTCATTCTTTATACATTTTTATTGTGTCTTTTTTTATACTTTTATGTGTGTTTGTGTCCTTATTTTGTTGTATTACCCCTTGTACACCCTTAATTTTTTTTATCAATAAAGAAGCGTGAGTTGGTACGGGAGATAGAAAGAAAAAAAATAATTAGAATAAAAATGGTCTGTCATTCTTTGGTTCGATGACAAAAGGCAAAAATGAAAATTAAAGTCTCGGATGGACAGGAACAGGCCTAGGTAGTGCAGCGAGACTGACGAAAGGGCGTCGCTGCGCCCTTTCGTCAGTCTCGAGTGGCGGTGGGAACCTTCTATGATTTCTTGCTAGGGATGCTGGGCTACCAGTCACTCGAGAGGAGACGAGACATTCACTTGGGTGTTCACTTCTTTCCACTGATAGGCGGTTGTATACACAACTCAGAAATCCTGAGTGATGTAGGTCTGTTCGTCCCTGATCTTTGACAAAGAAGCCATAAATTGGTTTATCTCCCACGATGCAGAACCAACCTGTCAATGGTTATGCCCCTCGGTAGAGCAATATTTTTGCCAACTCGTGTCACCTCGGAGTTCGACGTATTTAGTGATAGTGTAGTTGACCTAAGGGAGGCCCTGTCTCTGTCATTGTTATAATTGTGAGTTCTTTCATTATGTGTTATTTACATTCGTATCTCAAAATTTTTAATAATATTATGTATCATTGGTGTATTGGAATGTAGTTCTGTGATGCTTTTGATATGTTATAATAATTATGAAAGGATCGCTGCGATGGTTCGGACATATGGAACGCATGAATGGAGAAAGAATGGAGTAAAAGAAACGACGTGCGTGTATGAATCATTGTATGAATGTAGAGGAAGCTAGAGAGGTATGTCAGGATAGAGTAGTGTGACGGTCCATCCTCTCTGCCTACCCCTGCGGCAAAACGGCGTGATGGTTTGTTGTTGTTGGTAAAAAAAATATGTTTACGAAATAAATGAAATTAGAAGCGAGAGAAATATGTCAAGAAAGAAAAGTGTTGCAGTCCATTATTTCTGCTTACCCCTTCGGGGAGACAACGTGATGGTAAGTGAGTTAGTTAGTTAGTAAAACTAAATAAGTTTTAGCGAATATAAATCCGAGCCCTTATCATTACAATACGAGCCCGATGTGAAGGATAAAACGAGTGTCAGGATAGAAAGATGAATTGTTTGTCAGTCAGATGTTTGTTATATGCAGACGATGCTGTGTTAATCATCATCATCATCCTAAGCTCGACAGCCCTGAATGGGCCTTGGCTGAATCCAGGAGCTTCCTCCATTCTTGTCTGTTTGGTGCCCCCATTCTCCAATTTCTCACTTGCAACACCGATGCATCCGTGTTGACACTGTCTATCCATCGCATTTTGGGCCTTCCTGGTCTTCTACGTCCCTGTGGTAATGAGAGCGTGAGGCGTTTTGTAGGGTTGTCGTCGTCCATTCTGATTATGTGACCAGCCCATCTCAGGCGCCCTACTTTGATGGATCTGATCACATCGGGCTCTTTATAGATATCATATAGCTCTCGGTTATATCGACGACGCCAACCATTGTGGTCTCTCACTGGGCCATATATTGTCCTAAGAACCCTTCTTTCAAATGCTGCGATGGACCTTTCAGTGTGTTTTGTCATCACCCAGGTTTCAGAGGCATATGTGAGGACTGGTTTGATCAGGGTCTTGTACAATAGTGTTTTTGTGGTTCTTCGCAGTAATTTGGATCTTAACTGTTTTTGGAGAGCGTAGTAACATCGGCTTGCTGCCATTATCCTTCTGTCAATTTCTTCTCGGGTGTTATTATCACTGGTAACTGTTGAGCCTAAGTATGTAAATGAATTAATTATTTCAAAGTTGTAATTTGCAGCTGAGAAAACCTGGGGGTATGGATATGTGGTATTAGAAGCAATCATCAATTTTGTTTTATCTTCATTTATGACAAGTCCCATTATTTTTGCTTTTTCCTCCAATGCTACAAACTCACGGGTAGCTTCAAGTGACCGTCCCACAATATCTATGTCATCTGCATAGGTTGCTGTGTTAATCGCTGACAGTAAAGACAATTTGCAAGGCTTAGTGGCAAGGATGTATGAGGCATGCAAAAAGAGTGACTTGGTGATGAATGTGTCTAAATCTAAAGTGATGGTTTTCGAGAAAGAAGAATGTATGACGATTTGTCATAAAAGTGCGATGGGCGAGAAATTGGAGCAAGTTACTGAATTTACGTATCTGGGAAGCATGTTTACAAGAGACGGAAAAATGGAGAAAGACATCGAAAGGAGGGTTGGTGCTGGGAATAAAATAAATGGCGCACTCAAAGTCATTACTCCAAATAGAAATATATCCACAGAAGCAAAGATGGCAGTACACAATGGAGTTCTAGTGCCAACCCTCATGTATGGAAGTGAAGCTTGGAGCTGGCAAAAGAAGGATGAAAGCAGGATAAACGCCGTAGAAATGAGATCACTAAGAAAAATGTGCGGGAAAACGTTGTATGATAGAATACCGAACGATGAAATAAGAAAGAAATGTAAGGCAGATGACTGCATCATGGATAAAATTAAAAAAGGATCCCTGAGATGGTTTGGACATATGGAACGAATGGATGAGAGTAGAATGGTTAAAAAGTTGTACACAAGCAGTGTGAGTGGGAAAAGAAGCCGAGGACGACCGAGGAAAACATGGCATGACCAAATTAACTAACCATCACGCCGTTTCCCCGAAAGGGTAGACAGAAAGAATGGACTGCAACACTTTAATCGATGCTGCACTCCATTCTTCTCTTTTCGCCAACGCGAGAGACGCGGTGTGATGGGTTGCGAACCTCATCGCCACCAATAGGCATCTCCCGCGCACACTTCAATCATTCAACATCTACATAATAAATCTAAAACAAGTTATACAAAATACAATGATATAAAATAAAATAACACATAAAAATAATTTAACACATAATGTTCTTTTAGATGGTGCACTTGTCGTCAGCTGGACGATCCGGACATTTGTGTTTATTTAATTACTAAAAGGCGGCCACATTCGAAGTCGGAATAATCGACGTGCGTGCATGGTGCGATGTATGAATGTGGAGGAAGCCCGAGAGGTGTGCCAGGACAGGCCAGTGTGGCGATCCATCCTCTCTGCCTACCCCTCCGGCGAAACGGCGTGATGGCTAGTTAGTTAAATGTATCACTTTTGTTATATCTGTGAACGCACCCACGTGAATACAGCAATAAGACTCGATAAGGCGAATGTGGAGTACCTAGTTACTTTCATTTCTCTCACAACCGGTTTAGGCGGCAAAAATATTTTCTGTTACAGTTTTTTTATTCAATTTTATTTTCGTTTTGCATTACGAAATCGTTGTGCAGAGAAAATATGACCATTAACAGTTGTTACGGCCGCGTAACAACGCGGCACGCCCCCGCAAGGATACGCAGAGCAAAAGTTATTATTCTTAATAATTAAAACAAAAGAAAAAATTATACAAAATGTATTTTTTATTATATTTATTTTATTTATTTATTTACTTAAAATAGTACACATGTACACAACTCATGTTCTAATAAATAAATAAACAATTAAATATTCAATTATAATAATAAGGTTGCAATATAAAGTTACTTATGCAGCCTTAATCTGGGGCTATGCAGCTTCGAGTCACATACAAAAACTCCAAATCCTGCAAAATAAGGCTATCCGTTTATCGCTTGGTGCGCCTTCATGGACCAGGATTACACAACTGCACCTAGAATCGGGAATCCCGATGATAGATGAATTCATTCTGAAACTTGCCGAACGTTTTTACAAAGGACTCCCTTCACATCCCAACCCCACAATAAAAGACCTCTCTAATTACGACCCAAACACTTCCAGCCGCCACAAGCGCCCAAAATCGATTCTCCTTCAGAGGAACACTCCGGGCCACACAAATCATGCCCCCGAATAAACTAACAACCCACCAAATCACCTTCCAACAATGTTCCCATCAGACGTAAGAGGAATAGCCACATGAGCTGAACCTCTGTAAGCCAGAAGATCCAAGTCCAAGTCCAATATAAGGTTACATTTTTTTTTAATGATGCCTATATTTGTAGACAAATACTGGATTTTACCCATTGCGGGTTAATTATTTTTAAGGATCCTTAAAAATGATTAACCCGCAATGGGTAAAATCCAGTATTTGTCTACAAATATTGGTAACATTCAAGAAAAAACCAAAAACTGGTCCAAGTTTTAAAAAGCATAAAAATGGAAAAAGTATTCTCCTGGCGTTGTCTAGCAAATGTAGCCTTTCACATTGCATTAATAAAAAGATTTTCTGCTTAATGCTTACACCTATTCTTAATAGATGGCGCTAGTGTAGATTAAACTAGTAACATGTGAAGTGTGGTGCAACATAGTAGCATATATACAACTTCCAAAAATTTGTCAGACGTGGGGATTTTCTCCAGTTCAAAGAGCGCGCGCCTCGCCACCGAGAGAGTCCAGAGACAGGCCGTAGTACTCGAACAATGGTGCGAGAACTGGAGAATCACAATAAATCCCAGCAAAAGTTCAGTCACCCTCTTCTCAAGAAGCCGACCCCGCAGTCTCCTTCCCGATATCCAAATGTTCGGCCAAACAGTCCCCTGGTCAAATTCAATAACCTACCTCGGAGTCACCTTGGACTCCAAGCTAACATGGGAAACTCACACCATAAATAAACTAAAATCGGCAAACCGTGTGATAAACGCTCTCCTTCCCATGCTAGGACGAACCAGTTCACTCTACATAAGAAACAAACTCCTCATCTACAAAACAATCGTAAGACCGATAATAACATATGCAGCCCCCATCTGGGGCTACGCGGTCTCTTCGCACACACGCCGCCTCCAAATCTTCCAGAACAAGGTCTTACGAATAATTCTTCGAGCTCCCAGCTGGAGCAGAATATCAAAACTTCACCTAGAGGTGGGACTCCCGACCCTAGATAAGTACATCCTCTCACTAGCCGAACGTTTCTACCAGGGAGTTGCAACACACCCCAACCCTGGCATCAAAGAATACTCTAACTACCCTCCAGATAGGTTTTTTAAACATAAGCGCCCAAAACAGATCCTCCTTCGAAGCGCTACTTCGGGGCACCCACCACCTTCACAACCACCCCCCTCCCTTCCGAACACACCACCACAACCTAGCACCCCCCCAGAACCGCCATAAACAAACCTCCGTCACCACCCCTCACCCTCCCAACACCCCACTCCACTAACATATAACACCCTCAAATCCCATCAATGACAACTCCAACAGGTGAGGGAGCAATAGCCCTCGGGCTGACTCTCCCGGCAACACAGACCAATGATGATGATGTCAGACGTGGTGTGATCGTAAGAAGGGCGGAATGGGGAATGTTGTTAACATAAAGCGATCGCATAACCCAACCAATGACAGGTCATAAGTCCTGTAGACGCCTCGACCACCATATTCTGTTTCCAAAAAAACAATATACATCTTCGTCTCTATTGAGACACAATCAAGGTTACATTTTGTTTACATATTTATTTAATCCTATTTTTAAAAAAATATGCTCTGCACACTTTTGACATCCTACAGTATATCTTCATAAATTTTAAATGCTTTATGCATAAGGGAATTCTGAGATTTTTTTTCTGAATGGGAGACTTAGTTAATTTTTCTTTCTTGTTTCATATTGATGTTCATGTTGGCTACTTTTTTACTTTCTTAAAAATTCTTTGGAGGTGTGCCCATTATGTAATTAATGACGTAATTTTTTTTGCTATTTTTCTTTATTTATACAACACTTAAATTTTAAAAAATACATAGATATATTTCGGACAACCACTTCTTCTTCAGTGATACATATTTATGTATGAGGTATGCAAGCGATACGATTTGATGATGAATGTGAATAAGTCTAAGGTAATGATTTTCGATAAAGAAGGAAGCATGACAGTCTGCAACATTAGTGTAAACGGTGAAAATCTGGAACAAGTGGATGAATTTGTTTATTTAGGAAGTATGTTTACAAAGGATGGGAGGGTGGAGAAGGATATTGAAAGAAGGGTTGGGGCAGGCAACAAAATAAATGGTGCACTTAAAGTTGTCATCGCAAACAAAAGCCTATCCAAAAAAGCTAAGATGGCAGTGCACAATGGTGTTCTTGTGCCGACCCTTATGTATGGAAGTGAAGCATGGAACTGGCAAAAGAAGGATGAAAGTAGAATAAATGCAGTAGAAATGAGATCTTTAAGACGAATGTGTGGCAAATCTGTATATGATAGAGTGACAAATGCAAGTATAAGAAGTGAATGTGGTGCGAATGAAAGTGTTATGAACAAAATAAGGAAAGGGTCATTAAGATGGTTTGGACACATGGAAAGAATAAGTGAAGACAGAATGGTAAAGAAGGTATATGTAAACGGCGTGAACGGAGCTAGAAATAGAGGAAGGCCGAGGAAAACGTGGCACGATCAAATCAATCAAATATTGAATGTCGGTCACGTGAGGAGTCGGAAAAATGCATGACAAGATGTATGAATGTAGAGGAAGCGAGAGACGTATGTCAGGACAGAACAGTGTGGCGTTCCATTCTTTCTGCCTACCCCTCCGGGGAGACGGCGTGATGGTAAGTTAGTTAAGTTAGTCAGTTATTTGAAATAATATAAAATTGTTAACATGATCTGACAGATGTTATATACTGAACCCCAATAAGAACTTTAAACTATTATTTTAAATTTTAAATTGAATCATAATATTTGTTATAACAAAAGCATAAACGTTCCAAAATAAACCTTTATAACATCTGTCAGATCATGTAAACAATTTTACATTATTTTAAATATATAAGTTTTTAATATATATCACTGAAGAAGGACTGGTTGTCCTAAAAATGTCTTTGTAATTTTTTTTAATGTAAGCGTTGTATAAACAAAAGTGTATACAAAAATTTAAATAGAAATAAAGCAATTACAACACAAAGCATGGCGAATATAGAAGAAAGACATAATTTTAGCTCTTTCAGCATCACTTTAATCCTGGCATATCTGCTTCTCCTCAAAATTATTCTCATTGCATTATTCTGGAAAATGGTTAATCTTCGCATATCTTCTTCATTTCATCATCAGCCGTCTGCCATCCACTGCTGAATGTAGGCCTCTCCCAAAGCCCGTCACCGCCCCCTGTCCATTGCCGCTCCCATCCATCCATGTCCAGCAATCCTCTTCAGATCCTCGGTCCAGCGGACAGGGGGACGTCCAATTCTACGGAATCCTGTACGCGGTCTCCACTCCAGAACCCGTCTTCCCCATCGGCCGTCGGTTCTCCGACAGATATGTCCAGCCCATCGCCGCTTCAGCCCGCCCATCCGCAGAGCCACCTCAGTCACCTTGGTTTGTTGACGTATGAATTGGTTCTTAATCTGTCCCTCAAGGTTAATCCAAGCATGGCTCTTTCCATGGCGCGCTGGGCGACCTTAAATCTGTAGACTAGATATTTCGTCAGTGTCCACAATTCGGCTCCGTACGTCATGACTGGCAAGACGCACTGTTTGAAGACTTTAGTCTTGAGGCATTGTGGTATTTCAGAGGTGAGAACATGACGTAATTTTGCAATGACCGCCCAACCCAACTGAATTCTGCGGTCGGCTTCGTTCTCCAAATTGTTTCTACCTTCATTTGCTAAAAATAATACGCTACTATATATTTAGTGTGCTTCCACTTGTGTTTTACTTCGACCGGTTTCAGCAGCTTGCTACCATCTTCTGGTGTCTACATCAAAATGTATTTAGTTTGTATAGTTTTATTCGGGTGGTGGTCTATTTTAGGTGATAGAACGCTTGACTCCTGATCCAGGTGACTTGGGTTCGAACCTGGACACGACCCGATTCCTTCATCATAATAACGAGCTATTTCTGCTTGACGATTGTACAAAAAAAACATATTAAAATCTTCAGTGTTATTTTTTTAAAGAAAAAAAGAAAAGAAAAATAAATGCCACCCTAGTAATTGCTTTTTAATTATATAGTAAACAAACTTACCCAAAATACAATAAATTTACATTATATGGAATCATTTAAAAAATTAGTCAACTATGTTAGTGCTTTTTAATTATATAGAATACAACAACACTTTCAACTTATTAACTGTTAAATTAAAAAAACTTTGTTTAATGTATCACCATTATATTTAAATTTTTCGCGACAGCTGTTTCGTCAACCTAGGCTGACATCATAAGCTGTTACCAACGTCATCGTTGATACAAAATTACCTTATTATTAACATCGTTGACATCATCAGGTGTTACCAACGTCAACCTATGTTGACGAAACAGCTGTCGCGAAAAATGAAAATACAATTGTGATACATAAAACAAAGTTTTTAAATTTAACAGTTTATAATCTTAAAGTATCATAATGTTTCTGGCAAAACAATGGACTACATACAACATTGACGACCTTTGTGGCAGAGTGGTAAGAGCTCTGATTCCGATTCCGAAAGTTCTGGGTTCGATTCCCGGCGATGGCAGTGTGATTGTCACACTGTCTTTGGTCTGGCGTAGTATTCTCGTGACAATAAAATGGCGATAGATTGGCTACCTGTCACATGTAACGAGAATCAATATATCAGCTTAAACAAATTGTATATTGTTATTGGGTTCAAGCGACACCTGTTGTATACGCAAAAAAAAAAACAGTAATGGATTAATAAATGGTTAATGAAAAAACTGTGTTTTTTGTATCACAATTGTATTTTATTTTACGACAGTTGTTTCATCAATCAATGTAATTATTATTGTAACACCTAATGATGTCAACATTGGTTGATGAAACAGCTGTCGTAAAATAAAATACAATTGTGATACAAAAAACAAAGTTTTTTCATTAACAGTTATAAAATGTTAAAGTATCATAGTGTTTCGGCCAAAACAACGGACTGTTTAACCCTTAACGTACCGTGTTCAAAACAAAACGCTCGCTCCCATGTGGTCAATTCAGTTTACCGCTAACTTTATCTAAATATCAAGCATATTACTCGATGAATCAAAATTTAATTTATGTCACCTTGTAGGGAATTTCATTAGGAATAGATCGATATCTATAACATACATGGATTATTTGAAAAACATATCATTATTAATTTTTTTCTGGAACCATGCGATTTCTGATATGGAATGCGTCACAGCAACTGACACCAAGTATGAACTTGTCTCGCCCCGCCGCGCCGCGCCGCGGCCGTGGCAGCCGGCCGCGCCATAATTTTACGTATGATAAAGGCACCTAGGCAAAATGTATAGTACGTTCAAGGCAACGAGTACGTATTAATATTTGTCCCTTTTGGTAAAGTGTTAATATTTTCACAGTTCTGATATTATTAAGTTGCGTGCTGCGTTTCCGTCCACAGTCGGTGTTATTACGTACCTATGAGAAAAGGCCAAACATATAATTTATAATACGTTCAAAACAGCGAGTAAGTATTTGTCACTTTTGATAAAGTTGTAAATATTAGCAAAACAAATTCTACCTTAACACGAATGAAGGTGAGGGCAGTCTTAAAAATTTTTTTTTTTGGGATGAAGGAAGTAATTTTTTGCTTTTTTTTTATTACGAAATATTGAGAACACTTCAATGGAGGATTACAATTTTTTTTATAATATTAGGGTCCATAGGTTTTAAGAAAATCAACTTTAAATTGGCAGTGGAAACTCAATTGACCACATGGCAACGCGACGGTTAAGTAATGGATTATTGAGAATCAGTAAAAAACATAACCCTCACAACAAGAATTTATTATAAAATATAAACTAAATAAAGTTTAATGTGGGTACCAGAAGACGGCAGCAAGCTGCCGAAACCGGTCGACGTTAAACACAAGCGGAAGCACACTTAATATATAATAATAAAGAAAATTTGTATTATTTTTTTTGTTTTCATTATTTAAAATGAACTTCTACCAAAAAATTTCAATTTAAAATATTAGTTATTCTTCTGTTGAATAGCTTTTATGTATGGAAGTGAAGTTTTGAGTTGACAGAAGAAAGATGAGAACAGAATAAATGCCGCAGAGATGATTTTAAACCCTTAAATAAAAAGTTCACGCATTCGGGATAGTCTGGGAGTTACTGATATAAATAGCAAGCTACAAGAAAGGCTAGAGATGAGACGGTACGGGTATATAAAACGGAGACCACCAGACCACACAGTAAATAAAGCTTTTTCTGTGAATCTTCCTCGTCAACCATCCAGAGGATGACCTAGGAACACGTGGATGATTCAGTGCAAAAGCGTCTTGCGGAGAAATGGCTTGAGTGAAGGCGATACTCAGAACCGTAAGAAGTACAGCCTGAAATCAAGAAGACCCGACCCCAACAGTCAACACAGATAATGAGTTGGGATAGCGCCAGAAAGAAGAGAAGAATAGGTGAGATCCCTTAGACGTATGTGTGATAAAACGTTGTACTACAGAATTTTAGATGCTGACATCAAGAAGGAATGTAGAACGGAAGAAAAAATAAAAAAGGATCACTGCGTTAGTTCGGATATTTGGAACTCTTGGATGAAAAAATAATGGTTAAGAAAACTAAACTGACTAACTAACCATCACGCCATTTCTCCGGAGGGGTAGGCAGAGAGGATGGATCGCCACACTGGCCTGTCCTGGCATACCTCTCGAGCTTCCTCTACATCCATACATCTTACCATGCACGCACGTCGATTGTTCCGACTTCGAATGTGGCCGCCTTTTAGTAATTGATTAATTTGGTCATGCCATGTTTTCCTCGGTCGTCCTCGGCTTCTTTTCCCACTCACGCTGCTTGTGTACAACTTTTTAACCATGGTTAAGAAAGTAAACGTAAACGATGTGAATGGAGAACGGAGTCGAGGAAGACATGATATGACCAAATTTTAAAGGCCACCCGTAATAGAAGTCTGAAAAATAAATTAAAAACTAGTCATGCAATTTAAATTATTGTATCGAATTTTTAATTCTTTTTTATTTTCGTTCGTCTTTCTTTGTTTAGTTTTTATTATATTTTTACACCTGAAGATGGACGGATCCTCCGAAACATGTCGTGTTTTTTAATATATGTTTTTAATATTTTGTGGATTAAATAAAGTTATTTTCAATTTCCTAAGTATATTGAAATATTTTATTCTGAAAAGAATGGCTCCAGTTCAAGAATAAGATGAAGAGAAAGACATGTATCGTCTTGGCAAAGCATTATCAAATGTCCTTGCAGTCGTTTGATAATGTATTGGCAAACGAAACATGCCATTCCCATAAATAATATTATATAACTTGTATAAAACAGACGTTTTCAATCGTATTAATTATTTAATATGGAGTTTTACATCATTGTGAAAGAAACAATAAAAACAAATATCATTAACTGAGTGATTCAAAAAATATCATTTTTTTATATCTGTTACAGAGTTTGTAATAAGACCAGAGCAATCAACACCCTGTACGCGTCTAGACCGACTGGAGTAAGACCTCTAGGAAGGCCTAGACAGCGCCTAATGGACAATGTTCTGGCTGACCTGGCTAGGTTGGGCGAATCGGACTGCTGGGAGCAAAAGGCGCAGGATCGAGGAGCTGGGAAAATTATCAAGGAGGCTAAAACTCTTCAAGAGTTGTATGGTCATAGGAAGTAAGTCTCTATTATAATAATTGTTTTATTACGACTAAGACATTGTTTAATCGTAGCAAAGTGCCAAGAGCTATGGGTGCCACACCGAAGATTTCGGATTCGATTCCTCGCAAATGCAGTGTGATTGTCACAATTTTTTTGGTATGACGTAGAATTCGCGTGACATTAAAATGGCGAAAGATTAGCTACCTATCATATGTCATGAGAATCAATATAATTATTATCGTTTCTCGAACAATGATGTAAAACTCACTATTAAATCATTTATTCGAGTGAAAACGTCTGTTTTATAAACGTGAGATTGACATATTTCAACACGACGTTCGAGACAGAGTGGTAAGAACCTTGACTCCTACACTAAAGGTCCCGGGTTCAATTCCCGGCAATGGCAGTGTGATTGTCACACTGTCTTTGGTCTGGTGTAGAATTCAATAATTCTTGACAATAAAATGGCGATAGATTAGCTACCAATAACGTGTCATGAGAATCAATATGATAGCTAAAAATAAATTGTATTCAGTAATCAGGTGGTGGTCTAGGGGATAGAACGCTTGGTTTCTGATCAAGGGGACTCGGGTTCGAGCCTGGACACAACCAGATTCCTTCTTCATAATAATGATCTATTTTCTGCTCACATTGAAGATTGTAAAATTAATTCTAATATCATTGATTTAAATCTTTGTTGTTAGTCTTTTAAAAAAAAATTAAAAAATCGGATAAAATACAATTAACAACATCAATTTTGTCTTTTGCTTTCTACACTACTGTCATATAGCAATAATCCAGAAACGTTCTCGGGCATACGCATCGTGTGCATTTTGAATTACTTTTGGTGAGAATCGAAGTATTCCTCTCTCGCTCTGTTGTATTTAAAATATTCTCATACTCTTTCTTGACAGCATCTATATTAAAATTATGAAAGGATCGCTGCGATGGTTCGGACATATGGAGCGCTTGTATAGAGAAAGAATGGTTAAGAAAGTATACGTTCATGATGTAAATGGAGTACGAAGTCGAGGCAGACCGAGGAAAACATGGCATGACCAAATTAATCAAATTTTAAAGGTTGGTCATGTTAGAAGTCGGAGGAATCGACGTGCGTGTATGACTCGTTGTATGAATGAGGAATGGAGGACTCGTTGTATGAATGAGGAATGGAGGAAGCTAGAGTAGTGTGGCGGTCCATTCTCTCTGCCTACCTCTGCGAAGAAACGGCGTGATGGTTTGTTTGTTTGTATAATAAAACATGTATAAAACACACGTTTTCATCCATATTTAACAATTAATCAATGAGATTAATTTAATTACAATTAAACAATTAGACGACCTTCGTGGCAGAGTGGTGAGAGCTCTGATTCCCATTCCGAAGGTTCCGGGTTCGATTCCCGGCGATGGCAGTGTGATTGTCACACTGTCTTTGGTCTGGCGTAGAATTCTCGTGACAATAAAATGGCGATAGATTAGCTACCTATCACATGTCACGAGAATCAATATATTAGCTTGAAAAAAAATGTATACTGTAATTGGGTTCAAACAACCCGATGTATACAAAAATTAAATAAATTACTGCATTAGCATGGAACTGGCAAAAGAAGGATGAAAGTAGAATAAATGCAGTAGAAATGAGATCTCTAAGACGAATGTGTGGCAAATCTGTTTATGATAGAGTGACAAATGCAAGTATAAGAAGTGAATGTGGTGCGAATGAAAGTGTTATGAACAAAATAAGGAAAGGGTCATTAAGATGGTTTGGACACATGGAAAGAATGAGTGAAGACAGAATGGTAAAGAAGGTATATGTAAACGGCGTGAACGGAGCTAGAAATAGAGGAAGGCCGAGGAAAACGTGGCACGATCAAATCAATCAAATATTGAATGTCGGTCACGTGAGGAGTCGGAAAAATCGACGTGCGTGCATGACAAGATGTATGAATGTAGAGGAAGCGAGAGACGTACTCGTATGTCAGGACAGAACAGTGTGGCGTTCCATTCTTTCTGCCTACCCCTCCGGGGAGACGGCGTGATGGTAAGTTAGTTAGTTAGTTAGTTAGGAAAACGCCATGATTGTCATTTAGTTAGTTAAAAGTAAACCCATTATTTTACGGTATTATGCATCAAATACATAACATTTCTAGAGTCCATTTTCACCCCGTACACATAATACAACTATTCCACATATAAAATGTAAATTTAAACTCCATTTTTCGACATACAGAACGGCAAAAGTGTATTTCGGCCTCCCGCGGATTCACTTTCTTTGAATCGGCTCGCATCTGTCAGTTGAGCGCGCGAAGCCGTTCGCGACGGTCGGTAAAACAGTTTCCGCGGGAATTTGATATTGTTCCGATACGATTTGAAAAAGCGTTCGATCACCTGTTTTCAAATTTGAAATACGAACTTAACATTCGAAATATTGACATTTTAAACAGTTTCTACATTAAAATTGTGTATTATTATTATTATTGTTTTTTTTAAATTACTTTAAATAAACTTATTTTAATATTTTTGTTATCAATACATCGATGAATTAACAGGATTTAAAACGTATGTAAAATGTTTTTTTTATTGATAAAATTAACACCAACTAACTCACTAACCATCACATCTTCCTCTACATTCATACATCGTAACACGGACGCTCGTCAATTTATTCATCTTCGAATTTTGCTTTTTTTTGGTCACACCACGTTTTCCTCGGTCGTCCTCGGTTTATTTTTCCATTCACATTGCTCGTATGCAACTTTTTAACCATTCCTCTCTCGTCCATTCGTCACATAAGTCCAAACCATCTAAGTGTATATGATTTTTATTTATTTATTTATTTATACCTAATACACAAATGAGCCATAACAAACGAAAAACATTTAGGCGACTCATTAGGACACAAAACGTTGTTACAAAGATAAGATAAAACCACATGACACCAAAAAATCATACATATCAGAAGGAACCCAAATAATATGTCGATCGAGGCAGTACTCTTTCCAGAATTTGTAATATTTTTTTATGAATACTGCCTCACTGACACTGAAAATGTCCAAATTCGAGACGATTAGATTCAACACAACAACAACAAACCATCACGCCGTTTCCCCGCAGGGGTAGGCAGAGAGAATGGACCGCCACACTACTCTATCCTGGCACACCTCTCTAGCTTCCTCCACACTCATACATCGAGTCATACACGCACGTCGATTCTTCCGGCTTCTGACATGACCAACTTTTAATATTTGATTAATCTGGTCATGCCATGTTTTCCTCGGTCTACCTCGACTCCTTACTCTATTTACATTGTTAACGTATACTGTTTTAACCATTCTTTCTTCACCCATGCGCTTCATATGTCCGAACCAAAGCAGCGAACCTTTCATAGTTTTGTTCATAATACCTTCTTTCGCTCTACATTCCTTCCTAATATCAGCATTTGAGATTCTGTCGTACATCGTTCTACCACACATACGTAAAGTAGTTATTGGAAACAAGAATGTATCAATGAAAGCGAAAATGGCCGTTCACAATGGAGTTCTGGTTCCAACCCTTATGTATGGAAGCGAAGCATGGAACTGGCAGAAGAAAGATGAGAGCAGAATAAATGCGGTAGAGATGAGGTCCCTAAGACGATTAGATTCAACGTCCGAATTGCTCTTCCTAATGGCATCACCAAAGGCAGGTTGGTTCTGCGTGACGGAGCAAAGAACAATTAATGTCGGCGCTGTCGCAGGTAATTATCAGGAACAAAAAGACCTATTTGCTCCAGAACATAGGGGTTAATTAATTATCATTTTTATCATATTTTAGTTAGTAAGCCTTACATTCCTTTCTTATTGCATCATTCAGTATACTATCATACATCGTTTTCCCGCACAGCGATCTTAATTCTACGACATTTATCCTACTTTCATTCTTCTTCTGTCAGTCTAATATATCATAATAATAGCTTCTTATTAAGTATAAGGAACCGGTTTGTATTTAGGATTGGCCCCAAATCCTCTTAATCAGGAGCCAAGCGTCCTCTCCCTTAGACCACTAGGCATTTTTTTTTAAAGATGAATATTTAAAAAAAAAACGTCTTCCTCTTCTTCTTCTTCAGCCTATTCCCGTCCACTTCTAAACAAAGGCCTCCTCCATTCGCATCCATGTCACTCTGTCCTCTACAGACTGCATCCAGGTTATTCCGACTTGTCTGTTCAGATCATCCTTCCACCGTAGTTGCGGTCGCCCTGCATTTCTCTTTGCCGTCCACGATCTCAAAGTCAGCAGTCTTCTTGTCCATTTTTCATCTGAGCTTCTGGCTACGTGACCCGCCCATTGCCATTTTAGAGTCGCCACCCGGTGGATGTTGTCAGTGACCTTTGATTTTTCTCTCACCGTGTCGTTTCTGACTCTGTCTCTTAGGTTTATTCCTAACATGGCAAAAATACAAATATATATCATTAAACCAATTCTCCAGCCGACCCAGAGCTTGGACTTCTATTCCTCAGGTCTGACTTCCATTATAGGTTCTTCACAATATCGTCCATCTAACGAAACAGCCCTTTTTCCACCCTGCGTCTACCCTAGGGTCTTGTAAATGTCAACATTAAATACTACCACAAATATAAATGATACGAAGAGTTAACAGTTGTCATCGCAAACAAAAACCTATTCAAAAAAGCTAGAATGGCAGTGCACAATGGTGTTCTCCTACCGACCCTTATGTATGGAAGCGAAGCATGGAACTGGCAAAAAAAGATGAAAGTAGAATAAATGCAGTAGAAATGAGATCTCTTAGACGAATGTTCGATACTCTGTGTTTGATAGAGTGTCGAATGAAAATATAAGAAGTGAATACGGTGCGAATGATGGTGTTATGAACAAAATAGTGAAAGGATCATTAAGATGGTTTGGACATATGGAAAGAATGAATGAAGAAAGAATGGTAAAATAATTATATGTTGACGATGTAAATGGAACCAGAAATAGAGGATGACCGAGGAAAACGTGGCACAATCAAATAAATCAAATATTGAATGTCGGCGTTGTGAGGAGTCAGAGAAATCGACGCGCGTGCATGACACGTTGTATGAATGTTGTGGAAGCGAGAGAAATGTGCCAGGAAAGAAATGTGTGGCAGTCCATTCTTTCTGCCTACCCCTTTGGGGAGACGGCGTGATGGTTAGTTAGTTAGTTAATTTAACAGTACAAACCAATGAATAAAAATCAAAGTTAAACTAAATTCAAAGTACAATGATTTTTTGATGAATTTAAACACCGTTTTTTTCCACTTTTGAGTTTATTTTTCTCGACATTTTTTAAAGATCTCAAATAGAGGTTCCCAAAATTTTTTGTCCCGTAGACCCCTTGTCGATTTTTTATGTTTTATGAAGACCCCCTGCCTTCCTAATATTGTCTTTTTTTTTACTAATTAATCTTTAACAAACATTTGTTTTTAAAGCTACTCACTTTGATAGGGTTTACTGCAGAAAATAAATCTTTATATTATAATTAAATATATGTTAACTTTCATAGCTATACATTTATTAATAAAAACGAAACAAAATGTAAATAACATATTTACATAAAATTATGTTTTAGTGGGAGGGTCACTTTTATCTTCTTCTTCTTCCTTGTTGTAGACCTATGTGGTCTGTTCTCCAGAGTGTTGCTCCTCCTGTGAGGTAGACTCCCAGCTGTCCTTCCATCTTTTAGGAGGTCTTCCACAAGGACGAGTCCCATGAGGCTGATTATGCAATGCAATATAGGGGAGTCTGGTGGTATCAGTTCCTTTTTCGCTGTCTGCTCCATCGTATAATATCCTCAACCTCACATATTTCTCTTATTCTCGTGTTCCTCACGCGATCTCTCCTTGCCTGCTATCGTCCTCAGTGTCTTCATTTCAGAAGTCCTCAAAACTTGTTTGGTCCTTACTGTGTCTGCCCTTGCTTCGACGCCATATGTTATTTTTGGTCAATTTTATGAAATATACATATAATTAGGGAATTTGTGTCTATAATAAGGAAGTATTACTTAAAAACGATTATTACATTTGCGGG
This sequence comes from Lepidostoma basale, assembly GCA_022606425.2. Taxonomy (NCBI): domain Eukaryota; kingdom Metazoa; phylum Arthropoda; class Insecta; order Trichoptera; family Lepidostomatidae; genus Lepidostoma; species Lepidostoma basale. Next base: position 53,213 of record JAHDVF020001588.1, read on the forward strand.
AACCGAAAAATATGGTGATGGCATGCCTAAGTGGGATCCACTCTAGTGGACCCCTCATTTACATCTCATGGACCCCTTTTTTATTGACCCATTGCAAGTCGAAATCGACTTCTGGGGGTCGATATAGACCACTTTGGGAATCACTGGTCTAAAACCTTCTAAACATGTCGAGAAAAAAAAAAGCTCAAAAGTTTAAAAACTAGTATTTTGATTCATGGAGTCATAAATAAACTAGTCATTGTGGAATTTTACATTGTTAACGCATTCAGTTTAAAAAAAAATAAAGTCCTATTGAAAAAAGTTTAATAAAATAAAATATTTAAATTAGCATAGAAACAATATTTTATTTTTATTCACACCGAAAGGTTACGTATGAGGCAATTCAATTAAATGCCCAAATTGCTCTACCTACTGGCATTACAAATGGCAAGTTGAAAACGAATGGACCGCTTTTGCTCCAGAATTATACGGTATAATAATTATTTGTTTACATGTATTTAGTAGTAACAGAGTTTATCCACAACTGAAACTGAAGATGTTTTTAAAAAATATTTTAAATAAATAAAGCGATGTTTTTTAGAAATAATTCTACTATTGTCTTAATTTCAACAAATGGTTTCGTCATGCTCGCTGGCATCGACAGACTGACCAGTAGATGAAGTTCTTTAAAAAAAATTGGCTTTTTAATTTTTATAAATGAACTTCATCACCTGATTATCTTAAAAAACATTTTTAAATTAAATAATCAGAATGAATAGAAAGCCACTTTGTTATTTCCTGACGTGCTTCCATCGCGTCCTCACCGTTCATATATCGTGTCATACACGCACGTCGATTTTTCCGACTCATTTTAGGACATTAAAATTTTTATTGACATGATCTTGCCAAGTTTTCATCTGCGTTAAACATCAGCCTGCGAGACATGAAATGAGTGGATCAAAGAAAGGACCAAAGCTTCCGTTATAGCACGCAGAATAGCTTCGTTGAAGTGGAATTAGGCCGGCCATATAGCGAGGACGACGGATGATCGATGGACCAGACGCACAAATAGTATAGTATAATAGTAATAATACGAGATAACCAAACCGCAGAGCTAAAAAGAAGAATTGGACTAAGCTGGGCAGCTTTCGGAAACATGAGTTACATCCTTAAAAACCGAAAAATACCGATCAACCTGAAACGAAAAGTCTATGAAGCCTGCGTTCTGCCAGTTGGTACTTATGGTCTTGAAACTGTAACATTGTGCAAACAAAGCGCCGAGAAACTACGAGTAACCCAAAGAACCATGGAAAGAGCTATGTTAGGAATAAACCTAAGAAACACAATCAGAAACGATACGGTGAGAGAAAAAACAAAGGTCACTGACATCATCCACCGGGTGGCGACTCTAAAATGATGAAAAATGGACAAGAAGACTGCTGACTTGGAGACCGTGGATGGCAAAGAGAAGTGCAGGGCGACCGCAACTTCGGTGGAAGGATGACCTCAACAGACACGTCGAAATAACCTGGATGCAGTCTGCACAAGACACAGTGACATGGAAGCAAATGGAGGAGGCCCTTGTCCAGGAGTGGGCGGAAATAGGCTGAGGAAGAAGAAAAATAATACATATACATTCCAGACGGGTATGTCCTATCGGAGCACTTCATTTCACCAATCATTCCAGTCCCTTGCAATGTATACCAGTTAAAATTAAGGCGCCATTTAAGTACTTGAAACACGTATGGAAATGCCTCCGAAATCTGGCATTACTTTTACTTAGCGAGCTGAACTCGATTAATTACTTGTAGATAATTTAGGTCCGATTTCTAAAACGAGAAATTAATAATATTTCATGATTGATTCACATTTGTTTATACGAGAATCCGTTAAGAGGTTTGCCTACACTTTTTTATTAACCACACCCACGTAATTAATTGGTTATTAACCTTTCTCCTCTATTCGGTGCAGCGTATCCATTCGATATTCAAAACAATGATTGCGAAATACAATTCTGACCGATGTCCAATCGTTTGAAATAAAAAGTCATCATTACTTTTAACAAAAACGTGATTTGCACGAATGCACGACTTGGCAATAATACACTAAGAACTTTTATTAACTAACTAACTAAATAACCATCACGCCGTCTCCCCGAAGGGGTAGGCAGAAATAAAGTACTGCCACACTTTTCTTTCCTGACATATTTCTGTCGCTTCCTCAACATTCATACATCGTGTAATGCACGCGCGTCGATTTCTCTGACTCCTCACATGGCCGACAATCAATATTTGATTGATTTGATCGTGCCACGTTTTCCTCGGTCTTCCTCTATTTCTGGTTCCATTTACATCATTAACATATAATTTTTTTACCATTCATTCTTTCCATATGTCCAAGAAAGATTGGACAGACACACTTTTCTTTCCTAACATATTTCTCTCGCTTCCTCAACATTCATACATCGTGTCATGCACGCGCGTCGATTTCTCTGACTCCTCACGTGGCTGACATTCAATATTTGATCTATTTCTGGTTCCATTTACATCGTTAACATATCATTTTTTTACCATTCATTCTTTCCATATGTCCAAACCATCTTATTGATCCTTTCATTATTTTGTTCATGACACCATTATTCGCACCGCATTCACTTCTTATATTTTCATTCGACACTCTATCATACACAGAGTATCCACCCATTCGTCTAAGAGATCTCATTTGTACTGCATTTATTCTACTTTCATCCTTCCTTTGTCAGTTTCATGCTTCGCTTCCATACATAAGGGTCGGTAGAAGAACACCATTGTGCACTGCCATTCTAGCTTTTTTGGATAGGTTTTTGTTTGCGATGACAACTTTAAGTGCACCATTCACTTTGTTGCCTGACCCAACCCTTCTTTCAATATCCCTCTCCACTCGCCCGTCTCTTGTAAACATACTACCTAAATACACGAACTCAACTACTTGCTCCAAATTTTCACCATTCACGCTAATGTTGCAGACTGTCATGGTTTCTTCCTTTTCAAAAATCATTACTTTGCACTTATTAACATTCACCATCAGATCATTTCACATGCATACCTCATATATACAATTCACCAGGACTTGTAGTTCATGCTCTTTGTCTGCAAGTAGGACAGCGTCATCCGCATACAAGAGACAGCTTACTGACACTCCGCTCATTTTGGCACCTACAACTAAATTACAAACTTTTTCTTCTTTCATTTATTTATCTTTTAATAGATCTGACGATCTGCCACACATCAGAGATCGTCAGATCAGTCATCTTGGAACTAGAAAGAATCCAGAAACGATTAAGACATTTATACCTCAGGGAGTATAACTATTATTCTTTTTTCTACCCCTCACTATTTCTGTCAGGAATCTTGGATTTCAACACTCTTGAACAGCAAACAAATAAACTCCAGTGTGCATTCAATGCAGCAGCAAGACTGAAAGGGGTGTGCCAAAGAGTTGTCACATAACACAGCATCTTAAGGAGCTCCACTGGCTGAAATGTCCAGAAAGGATACAATACAAGCTCTGCTGGACGGTCTATAAGGCGTTGCATGGAATGGCACCAGCTTATATATCTGAACTCTGCATCAACGAGAACCTGAATGCTACACAGTCTACATTGCGATCAGCTAAGTCTTCTGCGATCGGTAGATTGACTGTGCCAAAACGCTGTCCAAGCACAAACTTTGGCGACCCAGCCTTCGCGGTAGCCGGGCCTTCAGCCTGGAACAGTCTTCCAGCAGACCTTAAGTGCATTGAAAATCAATCAGAGTTTAGATCGAGACTCAAAACACACCTATTCAAATCATCATTTCCTGACAGGGAGGGCTGATCGACTTCGTCAGGTGCAGCCCTCATACTAAATATGTTTATAATTTTTTTATCATTATTATTATAATTATTATCTAGTTGATAAAACGGAGCATCGTCTACAGCGCCCTTGAGATGAGTAATTCATAAAAATGGCGCTTTATAAATTATCCAATTTATTATTATTATTATTTTTGAAACTCGTCGAATGATCTTTCAAGAAAAGCATTTTTTAACTTTTATCCGAAGGTCCAATCAGGAATACTGAGAGAGCTAAATCTATACGTTCCCCATAGTTATAGCAGAGCAAGGGGGCATATATATTATTTTATGCCCCAAATTGCCGCACTGAGGCCCTTCGAAGTTCTCCTGTATTGAAAGCGATTCGTCTTTTAAATGAGGTTGCAAAAGAGATAGACCTCTTTGGATGCAATTATGGTGAATTCGTAAATACTCTTATGATGAAGGCAGCAAGCAAATAACTGGCTTTTCCTATTCATAAGGTTTTATGTATATTTCCTTTGATATTCTTTTTTTTCACCATTTACATCGATTTGGCTCGCGCTGTAATGATGTAAGGAGTTTTTTCAACAAAATAATAATAATAATAATTTATTTCTCCTGATATGATGAGGTCCAGCTGTCCATCCATCTCTTAGGTGATCTTCCAGGTGGACGGTGTCCTGAGGGGATTTCATAAGCGGCTGTATATGCAGCTCTAACACTATCCATTCTGGCTATATAGTTCTCCAGTACCTTCTTCGGGATCTACTCCAACTATGTCCAATACTTCACATGTTTCCTAGTTTCCAGTAATGGATTTTAGAAACTTTATCTCAGATGTCCTTAGTAGCCCTTTCATTCATATTATGACTGCAGATCTCTACTCGCAAATATATATAAGCTCACTACTTGCTCCACAGGTATATCATCTATAAACCTACCTTTTCAAAATATCGCATAAAATGTAAACAAAGGTTGATTGCTGGTGTCACATGCAGCTCTCAAGACTAAAAACACTGTCAAAGCGCCCTTGAGGTGAGCTATTCACGAAAACGGCGCTATGCAAATTAGCCTAATTATTATTATTGTTATTATTATCATCAACAGTCAGCTTACGCCTCATAAATTTTCAGTATTTTTGTTTTGCTGACTGAAGTAGTTTGTGAAATTCGAACATCGTTATTTGCATGTCATCCTCTTAGTAATTAATCAATATTAATGTGCCATGATTTTCTCAGACATCCTTGATTTATTTTTTCATTCACACTACTTGTATACATCTTTTAAAGCATTCTTCTTTCATCAATTCGTTCAATGTGCCCAAACCATCTTAATGATATGTTGTCCAGTGTTAGACATAGGCCATAGGTATCTTGCTTATGGTCTTCCCGGGTTTCTGAGACAGGTTCCCGGTCGCCACTCCAGGGTGCGTCTAGTCCACCAGGGATCAGTTGACCTCACTGAATAGCCAGCCTAATTCCACTACAAATAAGCTATTCTGTATGCTACATCGGCAACTTTGGTCCTTAAAGTGTGTCTTAAGAATCTGTCTGGAAGAACAAGCACATGCATATTGACAGCAATGTCAGATTTTATAAGACATGCATACGACCTATCATGATGTATGCTGTAACATAAAGACGCGGGCCGACACTGTGGGAACCAAGGGTTAAGAACATCCGAGATGAAGGTCCTAAGATCTTAGTCTTATTTTCCATTTTTCATCTGAGCCTGGCTACGTGAGCCCACGTAAGCTTGCCTATCCCCAGAACTACCTCAGTCATCCATAGTTGGTTGTCGTATAAATTCATTTCTGATTCAATCTCTCAAGGTTATTCCAAGCATGGCTCCTTCCATGGCGCGCTGGGCGACTTGGAACTTATTCACTATAACTCTTGTCAGCATTCATCAGCGAATCTATGATTCAACCTAAACTTGACGCAATCTAACCTAACCTAACTCAGAAACGTGTTTTAGTACAATCTATTCTCGTTGGGTACGGATGACAGTTGTTTTTAGAAAAGTTAAAGATTCATACATTTACTAATTGTAGTCGAAACACCTGCGGTCTATAAAAAATGATATATCGTAGTGCATTGACTCAGACGTAAAGAAAACGCGAGTTTTTTTACGTTGTGAATCGATGCGAAAAAGCTATCAACAACCAGCGGTCAGCGAGCTGGAAACGTTATGCAATTTTATTTAAATCAGTTTATTTTAATTTGATAGAGAGATATTTGGAGGTAGGTAGATAAAATTAAGTAAGTTAGAGAGTTCTCTTATCTTGGTACGGTCGTGATGATTTCTATTTCAATTTATTTTTAAAAATCATAAACATCACAGTATATTTTGTTTTTGAATGTATATAAAAACTTAGACAAATACTGGATTTTACCCATAGCGGGTTAATTATTTTTAAGGATTAATTGTATTTCAATAGAGACGAAGATGTAAATTGTTTTTTTGGAAACAGAATATGGAGGTCGAGGCGTTTACAGAACTTATGACCTGTCATTGGTTGGGTTAAGCGATCGCTTTATGCAATACTATATTCCCCATTCCGCCCTTCTTACGACCACTACGTCTGACAAATTTTTAAAAGATGTATATATGCTACTATGTTGAGAAACACTTCACATTTTTTAGGTCTATACACTAGCGCCATCTATTGAGATATTACCGTATATTACAGTAAATTACCAAATCGTTTATGACTATAGAATACAAAAAAAAAATTTAAACACAAAGAGGATACAGTTGTGAAATTTAAAAAATAAAATATATACAATAAACATATAATATATGCGAAATGATCTGATGATGAATGTTAATAAGTTCAAGGTAATGATTTTTTAAAAAGAAGAAACCATGACAGTCTGCAACATTAGCGTGAATGGTGAAATTTAAGAGCAAGTAGTTGAGTTCGTGTATTTAGGTAGTATGTTAACAAGAGATGGGCGAGTGGAGAGGGATATTGAATGAAGGGTTGGTGCAGGCAACAAAGTGAATGGTGCACTTAAAGTTGTCATCGCAAACAAAAACCAATTCAAAAAAGCTAGAATGGCAGTGCACAATGGTGTTCTTTTACCGACCCTTATGTATGGAAGCGAAGCATGGAACTGGCAAAAGAAAGATTAAAGTAGAATAAATGCAGTAGAAATGAGATCTCTTATACGAATCTGCGGATACTCTGTGTATGATAGAGTGTCGAATGAAAATATAAGAAGTGAATGCGGTGCGAATGATGGTGTCATGAACAAAATAATGTAAGGATCATTGAGATGGTTTGGACATATGGAAAGAATGAATGAAAAAAGAATGGTAAAAAAAATTATATGTTAATGATGTAAATGGAACCAGAAATAGAGGAAGACCGAGGAAAACGTGGCACTATCAAATAAATCAAATATTGAATGTCGGCCATGTGAGGAGTCAGAGAAATCAACGCGCGTGCATGACACAATGTATGAATATTGAGGAAGCGAGAGAAATATGTCAGTAAAGAAAAGTTTGGCAGTCCATTCATTCTGCCTACCCCTTCGGGGAGAGGCGTGATGGTTAGTTAGTTAGTTAGTTAGTTATATAAGCATACCCTCTTATTATTCTTCTTCTTCCTTGCTGTAGACCTATGTGGTCTGTTCTTCAGAAGGTTGCTCTCCCCGTGTGGTGGATTCCCAGCTGTTATTCCACCATTCTGGAGGTCTTCCAAGAGGACGAGTCCAGTGAGGTTGATAATGTAGTGCAATATAGGGGAGTCTGGTGGTGTCCATTCTTTGGACATGATTGTACCAGTCCTTCCTTGGCTGTGTACTCCATCTTATAATATCTCAACCTCACATATCTATATAATTACATATTTCTTTTTCTAAATCACGTTGGAATTCCCTAATGATCATGATTTTATATAAATTCACCTTTTTTTATTAAAAGAAAGACTGTATTTTTTTTAATTGAACAATGTCAAAACATTTTTATTTAACAGGAGTTAATTAACTCACTAACTAACCATCACGCCGTCTCCCCGAATGGGTAGGGAGAAAGAATGGACTGCCACACTTTTCTTTCCTCACATATTTCTCTCGATTCTTCAACATTCACACATCGTGTCACGCACGCGTGTCAATTTCTCTGACTCCTCACATGACCGACATTCAAAATTTAATTTATTTTATCGTGCCACCTTTTCCTCCATCTTCCTCTATTTCTAGATCCATTTACATCGTTAACATATAATCTTTTTACCATTCTTTCTTCATTTTCCATGTGTCCAAACCATCCTTTTTATTATTTTGTTCATAACACCATCATTCGCACCGCATTCACTTCTTATATTTTCATTCTACATTCTAGCATACACTGAGTATTGTACTTTCATCTTTATTTTGCCAGTTCCATGCTTCGCTTCCATACATAAGAGTCGGTACAAGAACACCATTGTGCACTGCCATTACAGCATTTTTGGATACGCTCTTGTTTGCGATGACAACTTTAAGTGCACCATTCACTTTGTTGCCTACACCAACCCTTTTTTCAATATCCCTCTCCATACTAAACATACTACTCAAATACACGAACTCATCTACTTGCTCCAAATTTTCACCGTTCACGCTAATGTTGCAGACTGTCATGATTTCTTCTTTATCAAAAAATGTTCAAACCTTGGACTTATTAACATTCATCATCAGATCATTTCGCATGCATACCTCATACATACTATTCACCAGGACTTGTAGTTCATGCTCGTTGTCTGCAAGTAGAACATCGTCATCCGCATACAAGAGACAGCTTACTGACACTCCGCTCATTTTGGCACCTACATCCAACCCTTTCAGCTCTTTCATACACTTGTCCATATATAGATTAAATAACCACGGGGACACATTTCGCAACCCTGTTTGACACCTTTATTGATATCAAACCAGGCTGTAAGATCCCCATTTAGTCTGACACTAGCAGTGCTTTCCGTGTATAGCGACTTAATTGCCGTGATCAACTAGTTAACTGTAATGACCAACTAACTAACCATCACGCCGTCTCTCCGAAAGGGTAGGCAGAAAGAATGGACTGTCACACTTTTACTGATGCGGCACTCCATCCTTCTCTTTTCGCCCCGCGGGAGACGCGGTGTGATGGGTTGCGAACCTCATCGCCACCAATAGGCATCTCCCGCGCACACTTCAATCGTAAAACATCCACAAAATAAATCTAAAACAAATAATATTAAAAAAATTATATAAAATAAAATAACACAATAAAATTTTTTAACACATAATGTTATTTCCACTAAAGAACACCAAGGAGTTTGTCTACCTCGGGAGCAAAATAACATGGGACGGTCGGTCTAAGAGCGAGGTCGACAGCCGTATACATCAGGCTAGGCTTGCATTTAATAAAAGGTCGAAAATAATAGAGTCAAATAATATAGACCTAAAACTGAGAATACTCCTCATCAAGACCTATTTATGGAGTGTCTTGATGTACGGCTGCGAGACATGGTGCCTATCCGAAAGGGATAAGCGGAGACTAGAGGCTTTTGAGATGTGGTCCTATAGAAGACTCTTTGGAATTTCCTGGACAGACCACATCACGAATGAGGAAGTTCTTCAAGGAATCGAAGGAGGAAGGCACCTCCTCAGGACCTTGTCCGAAAGGCGCGCAAGATGGATCGGCCATGTAAAACGTCAAGAAGGTCTCTTGCATGCCATAATGGAGGGTATGATCGAGGGGACAAACTCTAGGGGACGCCCACGCCGAGAGTACCTGGAGGACCTGTTGGTGGACGTGCGCTGCTCATCATATGCACATTTCAAAAGAGCCGCACAAGACAGGGAAGAATGGAAGAGAATAATAGAGGAAATTGCTGCAAACCAATCCCAGGATTGAAACCAGAGAAGAGAAGAAGTTATTTTTAAATGGTGCACATTGTCTATCGTCTATTTTACACTGACTTTTTAATTTATGTCCCACGTATCCACCGTTTTTTTAGCTGTAATTAGGCACTTAAAACAAACCGACACCGGCAAGAATATTGCATATTGAAGAATTTATTCAAATTGTCATATTGAAGAATTTATTCAAATTGGCATATTGAAGAATTTATTCAAATTGTCATTGGAACAAATGAAAATTTTATTTTTACATCTGTCAAAATTCTTTTTATAAACAAAAAATCTTCTTCTTCTTCTTCTTCTTCTCCTTGTAGACCTTTGGTCTGTTCCTGAAATCAGGCTGGCCTCTCTTGGGAGGTTGACTCCCAACTATCTCTCCATCTCTTCGGCGGTCTTCCGGGGGGACGGCAGCCGGCAGGAATCTGATGCGCCACAGCGTGTGGGATTCTGGTGGGATCCATCCTCTGCACGTGCGCATTCCAGTATCTTCTGCGTTGTCTGCCCCATCTCACGACATCCTCCACCTTGCAGATCTCGCGGAGAGCCGTGTTCCTCACCCTATCGCTAATAGTCCTTCCTGCTATAATCCTCAGCGTCCTCATCCCCGTACTTTAGCCTTCGTTCTTGTGGTATCCGCTCTGGTCTCAATGGTATATGTCAGTATAGGCCTTACGCAGGTTTTATATATTCTGACCTTACTGTCAGTTCTCATATACTTGTTTTTCCATATTATATAATTGTAAAATTTTAAACTTGTATAATTTGTATCGAAAAAACTTGTATAATTTTAACATCAAGACAGTTAAATTACTATAATACCTATATATAAAAAAGGTTGGCGATCTCTTGGGCATTTCGATAAATAGTTTCTTCTCGATAACAACAAGAAAAAAATTCCCTCCATATCAAGAGAGTTCAATGTATGTAGGTCCAGTATTTTCACTTTCAACGTCATTAGAAGCTGAAGAATGGTCTGCTATCTGGACTTGAAGAATGCAGTAGAACAGGGTGGATTTCACATCACTTCCATCGCAACCTTCGATTTATGGAACCATTTTTATTATGCTCCTAACATGGAAGAGCTACCGTTGACCCTGCTTCAGCTACAAGTCACATCAAGAAACCCTTAAACCAGTGTGGCCCAAAATTATTTGACCCATGACCCCCTGAAAATTTATATTTTTTAAAAGAAATAAAACAGAAACATCTACTGAACTAACGAACTAACTAACAAACCATCACGACGTTTCCCCGCAGGGGTAGGCAGAAATGATGGATCACCATATTGTTCTATCCTGACATAATTCTCGCACATTTTCTACATTAACACATCGTTACGTGCACGCTCGTCGATTGTTCCCACTACGAACATGGCCGCCTTGAAGTAATTGAATAATTTAGTCATGCCATGTCTTCCTTGGCCTTCCTCGACTTCTTTTCCCATTCACAGTACTTGTATATATCTTTTTAACCTTTCTTCCCTCATCCATTCGCTCCATATGTCCAAACCATCGTATTGACCCTTTTTTTTAATTTTGTTAATCACGCATTCAGCCTGGCGAAACCTAAAACCGAAATAAAGACAAATGTGCTAATAGTTACAAAAAACATCGTTTTACCTAATTATTATTTAAAATGGCTTAACTGGCAAAATAATACAAAATAATAAATGCAGTAGAAATGATATCTCTTAGACGAATGTGTGGATACTCTGTATATGATAGAGTGTCGAATGAATAAGAAGTGAATGCGGTGCGAATGATGGTGTCATGAAGAAAATAATGAAAGGATCATTAAGATGGTTTGGACATATGGAAATAATGAATGGTAAAAAAATTATATGTTAACGATGTAAATGGAACCAGAAATAGATCAAATATTGAATGTCAGCCACGTGAGGAGTCAGAGAAATTGACGCGCGTGCATGACACGATGTACGAATGTTAAGGACGCGAGAGAAATATGTCAGGAAAGAAAAGTGTGGCTGTCCAATCTTTCTGCCTACCCCTTCGGGAAGACGGCGTGATGGTTAGTATGTTAGTTTATTTTATAAATTTAAAACTGTAATTTGGAAGTGTACTGTAATTTTGATCGCAGTAAGAGAAATGTGAAATACGTCATTGCTCAAGTTTACAGGTATTACGGTTAGTTTCATCATAAACAGTGCTTTATCGCAGACATTATTTTTATTATTACCTTAATATTCGTCATTGTTTCCGTGACGCCACACTCGAATGGCATGTGTTATAAAACAGTCACGCGGGCCACTGTAACCTCTTGCGTACGTGTACAATATCCACGTGGCATGCGTGATCTTATTGCAAGAATTATTGACATATTTTTCCTTTGAAACATCACTGTCAATTTCCTAAAACAAACATTTTTAAATCAAACTTTTATTCAAAGAACACTGCATGTCCATTTTTCATTTTTTCATCTGTTTTAATTGGTCGTTTTATGAACAACTATGTTAAACTATAGCTGGTATAGATTTTTCAAAAGTGTTTAAGGTGGTCCACGAACTTTTACTTCGAAAGCTTCAAAAGGTTGGCTTTAGTGACAATCTGCTCAAGGTTTTCTCTAACTATTCAATTTAATTCATTTTATTTAAGCAATCATATACATTATAGACATTTTCCAATACGCTTAAGATTACAACTCAAAAGAATATTTAATATATTTTTTTAAATAAGTAAAAAGTACCATAAAACATAAGTCAATTAAAAAAATTAAGAGTAATTAAAAATAACGAAGAAATATAGAGTGTTCTTTTTAGAGGTATACAATACACATTCAAAATGAAAAATATACATTAAAATAATATCGTTGTCTATGATATTGGCTTTATTTAATAGATAATTTTATTCCATTATTGTTTAAATATGATTTCGGGCATATGAGCGCCACGGCTAGCTCCAATGAAGCGCAATCGTGAAGTCCAATTTTCGACAATTGTCGTCTTTGTGCAAACAAACAAACAAACCATCACGCCGTTTCCCCGCAGGGGTAGGCAGAGAGAATGGACCGCCACACTACTCCATCCTGGCAAACCTCTCTAGATTCCTCCACATTCATACAACGAGTCATACACGCACGTCGATTCCTCCGACTTCTAACATGACCAACCTTTAAAATTTGATTAATTTGGTCATGCCATGTTTTACTCGGTCTGCCTCGACTTCGTACCCCATTTGCATTATAAACGTATACTTTCTTAACCATTCTTTCTCGATCCATGCGTTCCATATGTCCGAACCAACGCAGCGATCCTTTCATAATTTTGTTTGTCGTCTTTGTGGATGCGTATTATTCACTAGAGTGTACGTGGTGCGAAAACGATCCATGGTCTGCCTAATAACTTGCTCGGATGGACGATTATGTTGATTGTAAAATGGACATAATGCACGATAAGTTTGGCGAACCGAACCATAATTTTCAAAATAAATTTACACAATTTACAAGTGCTGTTCTGACGTCAGCCTAATTATGGTAAAATGGCAAAACATATTAACTACAAATCAACTGTCAACTGTCAAATTTACAGTCTGTAGAAACAATGCTGTCAGTTTAAAAATTAAACCTCTCAAAAAAACACCCTACATAAAGAAACAATAGTACAAGAATAGCAAATACAATTAATAAATCAGAGATGTATGCTTTCTAAGGGTAACCTTCTTCTTCTTCTTCTTATTCGATGGCCGTACAGCCCATATCGAGCCTTAGCCTCCAGTATTCTTCGCATCCAACTCCTCCTGTCCTCCGCTTCGACCCTCCAATCTGACACTCTTAACAATCTTGCCCCATCTCTCCCAACTTCATCCTCCCATCGCAGCCTTGGTCGTCCATTTGGTCTTCTACCACCTGGGTGCCACTCCAGCAATCTTTTTGGGGTTC
>JAHDVF020001589.1:0-52500 GCA_022606425.2 Lepidostoma basale
AGGAGCTGATAAATATTGGCAAAATATTAGTATATTTGTATGAATTTAATTTCTACCACATAAGAGGATCCTCGTGTGAAGGCAATCGTTTTTCTTTTTTGTACTTCTGAAGTTGTGAATGTGACTCCAAAAATTGCCATAAACGTTGTTTATAATCGAGTCTTGCTGGTCTTTATTCATACTTAACATGGATTCTTCAAATTTTTTTTTCAAATTTCCGTTATAAAAGTGTCAAAAAACGTGCAAAACTTCCGTAGTTGCAGAAGCAGAAGCAGAGGTCTGTTGCATCACTATTATTGTTGCATCGCTATTATCCTTGCTGCTGTTCATCTCAAGAATATTACATTTAAATTAAAGCCTAATGAACTGACTGTCAAGCTTTGTGGTCCACGGGCTATTTATATATGTTCCGACATTGACTATCATCTGAGAGTAGGCGTATCAGTCCCTAGTAGCATGAAACAGCTGCTAAATGCTTTTTAAGCCAGTCCAGTCCCTTGTGTTGTGGGACCAGGGGATTCGCTTCTACCAACACCTCGTCGACCCTCTATTTTACCCTCATTAGCTATCGTCTTTTTTACAGAAATTAATTAATTTATTTACTTTGTTAATATACTTTGAAAAGATATATGTGGTTTAATTCTATGCATCATGTTTTCGTTCCCGAGTGTTGCGCCAAGACAAGTTACCGCCGCTGCAGTCGCCACGCGCGCACGCGATCTCCTCACCTCCGCGCATGCGCGTGGGGCACTCGCGAAAACAATCCCGCCGAAAACATGACCCGCCATGGCGGGAAAACAAACCGACTGATAAAAAGACGGCGGGCGAATGAACAAAAAGTGCCATTTATGTTATTCCGGGGTTATTCATTCCTCGGGTTAGGATACACCTACCCACTCACAACGAGCGTAATAAAACACAATCGGGCATTAAACGAGACAATACTCGAACCTAATAAACTTCGTGAATTATTTTTTTGGTCGTAATATCTCATTTGGGGCTTCTAATGCCAGAATAATAAGCTCAATTGTAAAGAATTCACGCGTATGTAGAAATTATACATTCGTTTAACAATTAGAGTAGTGTGGCGGTCCATTCTCTCTGCCTACCCCTGCGGGGAAACGGCGTGATGGTTTTGTTGTTGTTGTTGTTGTTTAACAATGTGGATTCATAATTTATACTGTAATCGATGTATTTATCTAATAAACCTCCATTTTGTTTTCCCAAAGGGACAGATAAAATGGACAGTCGCACTCTTAAATCGTTATATATAATATAATATACTTATCTAACAGGGGCGGGCATTTAAGATTTGATTGATTTGGTTACACCATGTTTTCTTTCATCTTTTTTTTTTTTTTTTTTTCTCCTCTTGTATACAACAGGTCGCTTGAACCCAATTATCAAGGCCAATTTATTTTAGCTATTATATTGATTCTCATGACATGTGATAGGTAGCCCTTCTATCGCCATTTTATTGTCACGTGAATTCTACACCAGACCAATGACAGTGTGACAATCACACTGCCATCGCCGGGAATCGAACCCGGGACCTTGAGAATGGAAGTCGGAGCTCTTACCACTCAGCCACAAAGGTCGTCATTAATATACACTCAGCATTAATATACATAAAATTGAGTAAATAACGCCATTGTGCACTGCCATCTAAGCTTTTGTAGGTATTATAGATGGGTTTATTATCGATTTGGAAAAAAATATTAGGAGAAAGTAGAGTAATGGAAAAAATTGTAAGTGGATTACTTGGTACCCTGAAGATGGAGACTGCAACGATCTCCGAAATGTCGGTCCAGAAATTCTAATCCTAATAAACATATTGGTACCAACCGTGAAATCTACACAATTATGTTACACGTTGTTTTCAAAGATCACATTTAAATTTAAATGTATTTCGTAAAATTAACACCGAATTGCCATATTAAAGATTAATATGAATGAAAACGTCTCTCTTCTATTAAAAAAAAATGTATATAAAAAAATAGAATTTGAGAATGCCTTATTAAAGGCACATATTATTTGAGAATGCCTTATTAAATTAATTTCGTAAAGTTAACAGCGAATTCTCATGTATAAATGAAAACGTCTGTCTTCTTGGAGTTTTATTTATTTATTTTGACAAAAACGCCGCATGGGCTTTTACAAAAATGACATGTTTTGTAACAAAGGTAATTTTAAATTTTGCACAAATAGACAGACAACTAACATATAACGGCAAAACACAAAAACGAGAATAAGGATAACATATGAGAAATTAGAAATTACGTAGGTACATGAGATAGAAAAGAACATAACACAATAGAAATTAGAACTTACGTACATGAAATAGAAAAGAACATAACATAATAGAACTTAGAAATTACGTACATGAGATAGAAAAGAACATAACATAATAGAAATTAGAACTTACGTACATGAAATAGAAAAGAACATTACATAATAGAACTTAGAAATTACGTACATGAGATAGAAAAAAACATAACATAATAGATCTTAGAAATTACGTACCTGAGATAGAAAAGAATATAACATAATAGAACTTAGAAATATATTTTAGATGGACTGACATGTTTCGTTCTTCTAAGGCACATTTGAGACTGCTTTAGAAGGGTGAAACATGTCATCCCGTCTAAAATATAATAAAACTCCTTGAAGACAGACGTTTTCACTCATATTTATTATTTAATAAGGAGTTTTACATCATTGTTCAAGAAACAATAAAGTCATGTTAGTATAGAACGTTGTGTCTTGATTCGAGGCGATGTTCCCTTCCTTGGCTTGCCCGCGCCTGTCACGGTGTTGGATAGGTTATATGACTCCGACTAATGCCCTCCGCCCTTTCCTGGTTCCCCAGCTTAAGTTTGCTTATTGCTATTTTCGATGTGGACCATACATCAACCGGAATATAATCGGCGTGTTTGCGGGCGCGCGGCTCACGCACCCATTAGCGGCGGTATTTTCTATATTTTCCTCCGACATTCGACCCGTAATTGCCGATTCCTCATTATTTTACATTTTCTATCAGGATTACCGTAACGCACTCCCAGGGCCGGCGCTTAAATACGTGGAGTCCCTTTAAAAATACATTAAATAATGGAAGAAGACATCGAAAGGAGGGTTGGTGCTGGGAATAAAATAAATGGCGCACTCAAAGTCATTACTGCAAATAGAAATATATCCACAGAAGCAAAGATGGCAGTACACAATGGAGTTCTAGTGCCAACCCTCATGTATGGAAGTGAAGCTTGGAGCTAGGAGTCTGAGAAATCGACGTGCGTGCATGATACGATATATGAATGTTGAGAAAGCGGGAATAGGATTTCAGTGCGGCGATTAATTCTTTCTGGCCGAGGAAATCATGGAATGATCAAATTAATCACATTTTAAATTTCGGCCATGAAAAAAATTAATCTAATTTTAATGGGCGGCCATGCTAGAAGTCGGGAGAATCGACGTTCGTGTATGACTCGTTGTATGAATGTGGAGGAATCAAGAGGGGTGTGTCAGGATAGTGTAGTGTGTCGTTATATTCTCTCTACGCTTCCGGGGAAACGGCGTGATAATTTCGCACGCTTAATAGTAAACTCACCGATTATGGTTTAGGTCATAATTGAGTTAACATTAGACAGAGGCTTGTGTTAACGCTATCCATCTATTATTCACTATGTTAACGCTATCCGTTCGTACGTACGATAATCGTTCACAATGTTAAAGCTATCCATTCGTACGTGTTTTTCGACTGTTTTTGTTAAAACACCGACTCATGTCAGATTGAGCAAAACTTGTTTTTTTGAGTTAAACCAGTGTTCTATTAAGCGTGCGTTATGTATTTTAAATACGTCAATCGTTGTAGATTCACATTCGAGTAGCCAGAGAACCATATTTGGCTCACGAGTCACAATTTGCCGACCCCTGCGCTAGGTAACACTGAAGAATTTACATAGCTCACTCTGCTGTTTAAGATTTAATTAACTTTGTACTAACAGGGTTTAGATGGGGGTAAACATGATACTGCCATACGGGTAAGGCTTCTCAAAAATCCTAAAGTTTGTCTTGGAATTATTTTTTGATTCCCGCCAAAACGTAAATAGGTTGCGCAATTATCGGTAGGAGTGCGTGGAATTTGCGAGTGCGTGGGACATTCTTGGTGCGTGCCAAAATGCTTGGTTGAATTTTCACTTTTTGAAGTTTTTCATATTTAATGAAACTTAATTTCACTAGGAGTAAATTATCACCGTGAGATTTTATCAGATACGCCGCGCGTGCGTCAACAAAACTGTAATTTAAATTTAATTGAAAAGTTATTATGTTAACGATGTAAATGGAATCAGAAATGGAGGAAGACCGAGGAAAACGTGGCACGATCAAATAAATCAAATATTGAAAGTCGGCCATGTGAGGAGTCAGGGAAATCGATGCGCGTGCATGACACGATGTATGAATGTTGAGGAAGGGAGAGACATATGTCAGGAAAGAAAAGAAGTGCGGCAGTCCATTCTTTCTGCCTACCCCTTCGGGAAGACGGCGTGATGGTTAGTTAGTTAGTTATTTTCATGGTAGAAGTACATTCGACCGGTTTCGGCAGCTCCAACACCAGAAGATGGCAGCATGCTACCGAAACCGATCGAAGATACAAGCATTGGTGGATTTTAGCTACATACGAGTATAAATACATTTAAAAATTACTGGTTCTGATTTTGAAAATTTTGTTTGGTTCATGTGTTGCTCTTCGGTAAATTTGGAGATATTTCGTGTATAAGTTAATTGTTTTGGTAAATTTATTTCTTGCTTCACTTTATAATAGTTAGTTGCACTCAGTCTGCTGAACACGAGCTCCTCGGAGATTGACTTCTTTTTCATTTCAAGTCCGTTCAGAAGACAAATACTTATGAGTTTAGAGAGTATCTTGTCATCCTAAAGTCGAACCATCTCTCATGCGTTCCAGGTATTCTCAAATAGTATGTAAAAGATCTTCGTCGCAGAGTGGTGAGAGCTATCCCTATCACATAGAAGGTCCCGGGTTCGTTTCCTACCTAGGGCAGTGTGATTTACACACTGTCTTGATGCAGAATTCACATGACAACAAAAATGGCGATAGATTGACTACCATGAGAATTAATATAACTAACTAACTAACCATCACGCCGTCTCTCCGAAGGGGTTGGCAGAAAGAATGGACTGCCACACTTTTCTTTCCTGACATATTTTTCTCGCTCCCTCAACATTCATACATCGTGTCATGCACGCGCGTCGATTTTTCTGACTCCTCACATGGCCGTCATTCAATATTTGATTTTATTTTATCGTGCCACGTTTTCCTCGGTCTTCCTCTATTTCTGGTTCCATTTACATAGTCAACGTATAATTTTTTTACCATTCTTTCTTCATTCATTCTTTCCATATGTCCAAACCATCTTAATGATCCTTTCATTATTTTGTTCATAACACCATCATTCGCAACGCATTCACTTCTTACATTTTCATTCGACACTATCATACACAGAGTATCCACACATTCGTCTAAGATATCTCATTTCGATCTTTTCGCCAGTTCCATGCTTCGCTTCCATTCATAAGGGTCGGCAGAAGAACACCATTGTGCACTGCCATTCTTGCTTTTTTGGATAGAATTGATATAATAGCTAAAAAAATTGCATTGGGTTTAAACGACCAGTTGTACACAAAATAAAATCGTATGTGTTTTGATGAAAAAAAAAACTGATTTGATTTGAAGATTTGAGATGTGCACCCGGAACTCTGGTGTCCCAGTGTTGCCATACGGAGCAATATTCGTGTGTGGCCCCTCTAGCGCCATTAGCGTGTCGCTCCACGCTCCGCAACCCCCGAGGTATGTCCTCACAAAGGCCCGCGGCCCGGACACTGCGCGGGCCCCAATTCGAATCGCGAGCATTCCGCCAGGCCCGCTGGGGCTTGACCATGTCAAATTTCGAACGTCCCCGATTGTCGGCTAACCGCGTGAATGTTGACCCTTTCAAAATTGAATTTGGAACTTTCCGACCGCCGAAAGGATCTTATACGGCGTTCTAAACGTATCCGTGTCAAATGGAATCAAAATCGATTTCGAAAACTAAATCTTCAAAGTGTAATATCATATATTCGAACATGCTATCCAAAAAAGCTAAGATGGCAATGCATAATGGTGTTCATGTGCCGACCCTTATGTATGGAAGTGAAGCATGGAACTGGCAAAAGAAGGATGAAAGTAGAATAAATGTAGTAGAAATTAAAATAGAGGAAGACCGAGGAAAACGTAACACGATCAAATAAATCAAATATTGAATGTCGGCCACGTGAGGAGTCAGAGAAATCGACGCGCATGCATGGCACGATGTATGAATGTTGAGGAAGCGAGAGAATTATGTCAGGAAAGAATAGTGTGGCCGTCCATTATTTCTGCCTACTCCTTCGGGGAGACGGCGTGATGGTTAGTTAGTTAGTTAGAAATAAGATCTCTAAGACGAATATGTTGCAAATCTGTATATGATAGAGTGTCATATGCAAGTATAAGAAGTGAATGTGGTACGAATGAAAGTGTTATGAACAAAATAATGAAAGGGTCATTAAGATGGTTTGGACACATGGAAAAATGAGTGAAGACAGAATGGTAAATAAGGTATATGTAAACGGCGTGAACGGAGCTAGAAATAGAGGAAGGCCGAGGAAAACGTGGCATGATCAAATCAATCAAATATTAAATGTCGGTCACGTGAGGAGTCGGAGAAATCGACGTGCGTGCCTGACAAGATGTATGAATGTGGAGGAAGCGAGAGAAGTATGTCAGGACAGAACAGTGTGGCGTTCCATTCTTTCTGCCTACCCCTCCGGGAAGACGGCGTGATGGTTAGTTAGTTAGTTATCAATATTATTTAGCTGGGGTTACTTAAGAAATATTTATATATATATTTAAAAAAAAAAAAAAGACTAATACCAAGGATTTAAATCAATGATATTAGAATTTATTATTACAATCTTCAATGTGAGCAGAAAATAGCTCATTATTATGAAGAAGGAATCTGGTCGTGAACCCATGTCCCCTGGATCAGGAGCCAAGCGTTCTATCCCCTAGACCACCACCCGATTATTTAATATTAACCGTTATCGGACGCAATAAATACTAATATTACGCATCATGACAAAAATATTTATCGGCACCGAAAATAAAATTATGGATCGGTATCTCAAAGACATTATTTACGTAAGCTAATATTCATATTTTGAATACTATTGTCATAAATCATTGTAATCCGATAGCGAAATGCAAACTAATCACCGGTCCCGTACGGGACCGATGAACATTGAACGACGCAAATCCGCGGTCCCGTACGGGACCACTGGCCGTCTAATGGTTAATGTCCTTATTAATTATGATGTACACTTCTCGGAAGGTATATAATTTCATTGTGGCAATATTTTTGTTTCATTACATTATTCTCCCGCTCGCATGTGTGCCACCCTATATTCCATCCCGCCCCGATTTCATTTCCGGGACGATAAAAAATCGCCCACTTGGCAACACTCGGTATTATTTTTTCGAGAATACGAGGGCGAAGGAGAACACTTCTAGGGCAATTATGCCAGACACCTGGAGAGATTCCGCGGAAGCCGTGCCTACCCCGCTGTAGGCATAGAAACGCGAGTGGGTAGGTTCTACCACTCGTGTGCGGTGAGCTTTATACGGGGGGAAATGTCGTGTGATTTATTTTTATATATAAAAAAAATATCGCGGAACATTTTTGAAGGTTAACTACCTTGAACTTACTTAACATTTACCAAATTCGTATTGTTTGTTTTTTTTGTGTATATCTAGTCACACATAAAAAATATAATATCTTGACTTATAAAATATTTCAAACTACCTGTCCATCACGCCGTCTACCCGAAAGGGTAGGCAGAAATAATGCTCTGGGACATTGTTCTTTACTGCCATACTTCTCTCGCTTGCTCAAAATTTATACATTGTGTCGTGCATGCACGTCGATTTTTTCGGCTCCTCACGTGGCCGATATAAAATAATTTTATATTGTTAATTTGAAATTAACTTCAGGTATTTAAATTAACATTATTAAATTATTTTTGTATGCAAAAAGTCGTTTGAACCTAATTACTCTATACAATTTGTTTTTAGCTATTATATTGATTATCATGGCATATTGATTATCTTAGACGAATGTGTGGATACTCTGTATATGATAGAGTGTCGAATGAAATATAAGATGTGAATGCGGTGCGAATGATGGTGTTATGAACAAAATAATGAAAGGATCATTAAGATGGTTTGGACATGTGGAAAGAATGAATGCAGAAAGAATGGTAAAAAAAGTATATGTTAATGATGTAAATGGAACCAAAAATAGAGGAAGACCGAGGAAAACGTGGCACGATCAAATAAATCAAATATTGAATGTCGGCCATGTTAGGAGTCAGAGAAATCGACGCGCGTGCATGACATGATGTATGAATGTTGAGGAAGCGAGAGAAATATGTCAGGAAAGAAAAGTGTGGCAGTCCATTCTTTCTGCCTACCCTTTCGGAGAGACGGCGTGATGGCTAGTTAGTTAGTTAGTTTATCATGACATATTTTATCTTGATTTTATTGTCACGTGAGTTCTATACCAGACCAAAGACAGTGTGACAATCACACTGCCATCTCCGGGAAACGAACTCGGGACCTTTAGTATTGTATTCAGAGCTGTTACCTCTCTGCCACGAAGATTTTCTTAACCAGAAAAAAATGTTACACTTTGAAATAAACCAATCCCTGGGATTGAAACTTAAAAATTACTCAGTCAGCTGACTTCGCTCGATATGCCCAGGATGCAATAAACGCGGTTAGTTTCTTCTTAGTGGGGCGGCAAGGGCGGTTGGCCTTCTCCGCCGGCCCGCGGCTGACGGCGCCCCCCCGGTGACGCCGCGCCGTGCCACCCCGTGTGAAATATGTTGCGGCCAGTGAAAAGGTCGCACCTGTTACGGCCACTCGCTTCCGGCTTATTATTATTATTGATTTTGCCCGGTGTGCTCACCTCCCGGCTTCCGAATCTTTGTCATCCGACGTCACAGCATAAAAAAAGAATCAATTGTATCTCAATAGAGACGAAGATGCAAATTGGAAACAGAATATGGTTGATCGAAGTGTTTACAGGACTTACGACCTGTCGTTGGTTGGGTTAAGCGCACGCTTTATGTAATACAACATTCCCCATTCCACATTTTTTTCTTATGACCACCATGTCTGACAAATTTTTGGAAGTTGTATATATGTTAATCTGTAAGACCACCCTTTACATGGTAGTTTTTGCAATCTACACACTAACACCACCTATGAAGATTGTATTTTTTTAAGCATTAAGAAGAAGATTTTTTTAACGCAATGTGAAAGGCTACCGCCATTTAGCACATTGCTAGAAACCGCCTGGAGATGTCACTCCAATCTATATGTTATAATTTTTTTGACCAGTTTTTGTTTTGAAATGTTGTATTACATAAAGCGTGCGCTTTACCCAACCAATGACAGGTCATAAGTCCTGTAAACACCTCGATCAACCATAACATTCTGTTTCCAATTTGCATCTTCGTCTCTATTGAGATACAATTGATTCTTGAATTGATAGCCCGCAATGGGTGAAATCCGGTTGTTCGTCTACAAGTATTTGTAAACATTCAAAATGTTGTAAAAAAAACATAAACCTCCCATTCTTGTGCGATAGTAAACCACACGCAAATTCTACACGTCCGAGCATGTGACGTTTCATTGAGGATGCTGGGTTTTGTTCTTCGAACTGTTTTTCAGAGACACCCAGGTCCTAAGAACTCTTTATAACTCTTTAGTCAAGCAGGCTCGAGGGAGGTGCCGTGATACGGAGTCCTCATGAGGCTCAGTATTCTCTCATGTTGGAGAGGGTTCAAAAGAATATTTTGAGAGCCCTCTACATGAGAGAGTACGGGGTATTTCTTCGGCTCTATTCCAAGGCATTTCTCTTGGGTATGCTGGGTTATAACTCCTTCGATCTGAGGAGGGAAGGATTAATGGCAACACATTTTTTCAAGCTGATTCGGGGCTCTATTGAGAACCCCATGTTATGGAGCAAATGTGTATTTTTGTTCCTGATAATTACCTGCGACAGCGCCGACATCAATTGTTCTTTGCTCCGTCATGCCAGTAGGCCAGTAGTAATGCCAGTAGGATGAGTCTACAATCGTCTCGGATTTGGACATTTTCAGTGTCAGATGACGATGATGATGACGATAAAAGTGTTTGTCAAAAGCAAAACCTTCGCTTACATATCGCTCGTATAGTGTTATGCGAGGTTTGTGTATAAATACGTCGTCCGATTTATTTCGGACTCGTATAGCAACTGTTATTCCATACGCATTGGTGTGTAATTAACATAAATAATTAGGCTTTTTAATTGTATCACGACCGTACCTGCCCTAGGCCATACATACCTGACACATGCTCTGTTTCCCATGAAAACAGATATCTGTATACTCCCATATTATTTATATACTATGCTATTATCAAATAATAGTAGAACCCGCATTTTAATGTAAACGATTAAACCATATGGCGGAAGCCCAACACCAGGTAGAAATTTATATCTAACTAAAAATAACTAACCATTACGCCGTTTCCCGTAGGATTATGCAGAGAGTATGGAACGCCACACTGTTCTATTCAGCCATAACTCTTGCGCATCTTCTACGTTCATTCACCGCGACACGCACGCTCGTCGATTGTTCCGACTTCGAACATGACAGGCTTTAAGTTATTAATTAATTTGGTAATGCCATGTTTTCCTCGGCAGTCTTCGACTTCTTTTCCCATTAATACTACTTGAGTATATCTTTTCAAACTGGACTTGGATCTTCTGGCTTACAGAGGTTCAGCTCATGTGGCTATCACTCTTACGTCTGATGGGAACATTGTTGGAAGGTGATTTGGTGGGTTGTTGGTTTATGCGGAGGCATGATTTGTGTGGCCCAAAGTGTTCCTCTGAAGGAGGATCGATTTTGGGCGCTTATGGCGGCTGGAGGTGTTTGGGTCGTAATTTTTAAGGGAGTCCTTTGTAAAAACGTTCGGCAAGTTTCAGAATGAATTCATCTTTCATCGGGATTCCCGATTCTAGGTGCAGTTGTGTGATCCTGGTCCATGAAGGCGCACCAAGCGATAAACGGATAGCCTTATTTTGCAGGATTTTGAGTTTTCGTTTGTGACCCGAAGCTGCATAGCCCCAGATTGGGGCTGCGTAAGTGAAGATCGGCCTTATGACCGTTTTGTATATCAGAAGTTTCAACCTTTCCTCGTCCATTCGTTCCGAATGTCCATTGAGTCTCGATCTAAACTCTTACTGATCCCAAATGCACTTGAGGTCTGCTGGAAGATTGTTCCAGGCTGAAGGGTCGGCTACTGCGAAGGCTCGTTCGCCAAAGTTTGTGCGAGGACATCGTTTTGACACACTCAATCTATCGATCACAGAACACTTAGCTGATCGCAATGTAGATTGTCTGGCATTCAGGTTCTCGTTGATGCAAAGTTCAGATATATAAGCTGGTTCCATTCAACGCCGTAAAGGTCGTCCAGCAGAGCTTGTATTGTATCATTTCTGGACATTTCAGCTAATTGAGCTCCTTAAGATGCTGTGTGACAACTTTTTGGGCTATTAAATATCATACAACATTCCCCATTCCGCCCTTCTTACGACCGCCATGTCTGTCAAAATTTTGGAAGTTGGATATATGCTATAATACAATGTAACACCACACTTCACATTTTTTATGTATTACATAAAGCGTGCGCTTAACCCAACCAATGAAAGGTCATATGTCCTGTAAATGCCTCGATTACCATATTCTGTTTCCAATTTGCATCTTCGTCTCTATTGAGATACAATTAATCCTTAAAAAATGATAACCCGCAATGGGTAAAATCCAGTATTTATCTACAAGTATTTGTATACATTCAAAATGTTGTATTTAATATCATTTCAACTTCAATCATTGTGTTAATATTTTTACCTAATTTGCTTTGTGAACGTCTGCGCAATCAGTACTTAAAGATGAATTAATTTCGCTTTCTATAACTTAATCGAATTACAGTAAAAAATATGTATCGTTCCACGGATCAATATCGAATCGATCGCTTCTGCCAATGCGCATTAATAAATTCACATCATTCACCGTCAATGAAAAGATGTAAACGGATTCCATAAACTATAAACTATCATTTGGCGGCATCAATGAGCATAGACAATATTATTATTCGTATTCTGGACGCTTTAGAACGGTACTTACTCTCGATATTTCGTAGCGAACTTCCAGTAAACATTGTTACTTCACCGTGCTTAAATAATAATTTTACTGCCGTGGGTCGTTGCCAGTTCTCTACGAGCCTTCTGAATCGATTATTTCAAATGGCCGAATCAAATATTCATCGGCATTAACGCGCAGGGGGGAGAAAGTAAAGATATCACACGTCAAAGTTCTCAAATAAAATGCCGGAATGGTTTAATTTATTGATGAGTGCATTATAAATGGAAAAGCGCGTACGTACCATTTGGGAAACTAATATTTTACATATTGGGTCGACGTTGGATCGAATACGGACTTTGATTGGGTAACCACCCCGCCTGGGTAATATATAACTTATGGCCCCAACTACACCGTGTATCAAAACGATAGAACCAATCAGTACTTTCGGGTTATTTTGCATATCAGGGTCGAATAGGTCGACCGGTCTCAAACTTCAAAGTCGAGTGAAGGAAAGTTTTAATGTGCCCGCATCCCTCTTCGATTTTCGGTTCATTACAATTTCGTTAGTTTAATCCACATTGTGCGGCTTGCTTCATTAGCAGTAAAAAAAATTGCGACTGACTACATTTGCAGCTCAGATTGTCCCAGTTCATAATATTATTACGCATGATTTAGTAGCAAGAAACAAAAGTAAAGAGGTAAAGAGGCAGTAAAAAAGATATTTCGAACTGCGGCTGACTACATTTTCAGTTCAGACAAATTACTTAGCTCTCTTAAAACTTTCCTATTTAACAGAAGCTTTCCGGACGAAGAGCGTCCTTGAAGTGAATCTCTCACAAAAATGGCGCTATAAAAATCACCATAATCAGATGGTGGTCTAGGGGAAAGTACGCTTGGCTCCTGATTCATTCCTGGACATGACCAGATTCCTTCTTCATAATAATGAACCATTTTCTGCTCATATTGAAGATTGTCAAATAAATTCTTATATCATTGATTTAAATTCTTGGTATTAGTATTTTATGTTATTTATTGTTTCGGCATTCACTTTGTGGTAGGACATGATTAAATTGTAAATAAAACACTTGTTTTTCACCACTTGAGTATTTATTATATTTTACACGACTAGTTTCGGAAGCTACAGATGCTTCCGAAACTAGTAGTGTAACATATAATACTCAAGTGGTGAAAAACAAGTGTTTTATTTACAATTTAATGAGTATTTTATATGAACAAATTCATCATTACCCTAGTTCATCATATTATTACGCACAATTTAGTAATAAGGAACTAATGTAAAAAACGTTTATAAGATATAATACATTAACATATGACCTGCAAATGTAGTATGTTGTACTTTGATACTGCTTTTTTTGAAGTGCAAATGTAGCTAGGCGCACGATAGGGGTTAATATCATTGCCGTGGTGGAGAATGTCGCCGGATTGCCGAGTACTTTTGTTATTTTACGAGTCAAACGAACTCGGCCCTCGAAACGTTTTCATGAATGCTAAAGTTGGATATTAATCCGATCGGCAACAAAAAGCATGCACGATCCAGTCCCTCGCATGTGCACTGCGGGCACACTAAACCGAATAGCTTCTCCGCAGACGCCAATTCGGCATCTTTTATTTTATTTTAAACGATTGGGCATTAGCCGCAAGAGAACAAAGCTTTTATTGGCCCGTTTTTGGTTTGTTCGTATTTCTCGTGGCACAATAAAACTCCCCGAATTATTAGCGTATTTTCAATACCCAAGTCTGCTGAAACGGCGAATATCTTATTCAGCCGATACTTCGGGCGGATCTATTGCCGCGTTGCTATACAGAATACACGTTGCCATGGCTACGGGCGACTCCGCTCTGGCTTTTTGTGTATTAAATTTTCCAGAATACAAACATATTTACGCCGAAATATAAACCGATTTGCACTTTTTATTTTCAAGTGCTGTAATATTTACTAGTTGTTTATATTATTGCGCTGTGTTTTAAATCGACTGTAGTTTACGTCCCGCCTCACTCGGGAAGTTCGCCGAATAAATATTTTTTATTTATATCGGGTTTTTGTTTTTGTATATTTTTTCCCTTTCGTCGAGTTGGGGAAAAATAAAAGATTCATTTCGGGCTCGGATATTGATGTACGTCTAATATAATATCAAATTCGTATACGGGTCGAACAAAGAAACAAATTCTTAATATAGAGAGAATCTTTTCAGAATTGACTTTTTACGAGGAAATTTCCTTATTGCTTTGGAGGGTATTTTTCCCTATAAACTGGTAATATTAAAATAATATTCCCGAATAACGTGGATGGATTCGCTCACTTTTCCTGACACACGACGAGTTCGGCGACCTTTTGCAAGTCAATCGTAAAATTTTCAATCTCGAGAGCAAATTTCACAAGCCCCCCATCCCCTAGAGTCGGGTGACGTAACATATTTCTGGTGGGGTCCCCAACGTGCCCCGGCGGCAGCTGCCTGCGGTGGTTACCTAATTAAACCTGGGGCAAGGTCACGTGGGGCCGGCTAGGGGAGTGGGGATATAATTAAAACTGTTGGATGGGTTGAAATTAAATTTTGATGTCTCTCACTGGCGACACTCGCAACAATTCCCGAGTATGCTCCTTCTACTCAGGTGGTGTTTGGCGACATTCCGTGGTAGCAAGAAAGGCGGCATTGCGCGTTCGCCAGATCCTGGCTCGTTCCCTGCGGCCCACTGCTCGAGCAACATGGAGAATTTCCGTTTTCAGTAATTTTGCTACATCCCCGCCCAAATTGAATTACTTCACCCCACTAGACAGCACACAAAACAGCCCACCTAATTAATCTAGTACGACCCATTATTATGAATTCGCGTTTTACATTTTGTTTTGGGTTGGAGCTGGAAACAAAATAAAGGGTGCGCTCAAATTCATTAACGCAAATAGAAATATATCGACTGAAGCAAAGATGGCAATGCACCAGTGGCGGTACTCCCATAGAAGCCCAGAAACTCGGCTTGCATAAGAAATTTTGAATCGAAACCTCCAAATCTAAGTAATCATGCCCCTGCATAAACCAACAACCCACCAAATCACCTTCTAATAATGTTCCCATCAGACTTAAGAGGAATACACACAAGAGCTGAACCTCTGTAAGCCAGAAGAGGTTTTGATTCAAAATTTCTTACGCAAGCCGGGCTTCTTTGGGAGTACCGCCACTGAAATGCACAATAGAATTCTAGTCCCGACCCTTATTTATTTAAGTGAAGCTTGGAGTTGGCAGAAGAAGGATGAAAGTAGGATAAATGCCGTAGAAATGAGGTCACTAAAAATAATATGCGGAAAAACAATGTATGATAGAATATCTAATAATGAAGTAAGAAAGGAATGTAAGGCGGATGAATGCGTGATAATTAAAATCAAGAAAGGGTCACTAAGATGGTTTGGACATATGGAACGAATGGATGAGGGAATAATGGTTAAAAAGATATATCCAAGTAGTGTGAATGGGAAAATAAGTCGAGGAAGGCCAAGGAAGACATGGCATGACCAAATTAATCAATTACTGAAAGGCGACCATGTTCGAAATAGGAACAATCGACGAGCGTGCATGTCAAGATGTGTGAATTTAGAAGAGGCGCGAGAATTATGTCAGTATAGAACAGTGTGGCGATCCATCCTATCTGCCTACCCCTCCGGGGAAACGGCGTGATGGTTAGTTAGTTAGTTTTGTTTTTTAATTTTCTGTCCTAAAAAAACATAAACCAGGTCTATTTAATAACATTTGCATTAAATAATACGACTGAAAATTTATGTTTTCTAGATTTTTTTTTGATATTTAATGGAAATGACACGTTTTCCTTTTCTAAGGCATTATCAAATATCACATTCGATAATATTGGTCACGCGAGGAATCGGAGATATCGACGTTCGTGCATGACACGATGTATGAATTTAGAGGAATCGAGAGAAGAATCAGGACAGAACAGTGTAGCGGTTCATTTTTTCTACCTACCCCTTTGTAGAGACGGCGTGATGGTTAGTTAATTAGTTAGTTACATTTTATAATGCCTTTGGAGTGGCGACCGAGATCCGGCCATAGAAATCCTGGCAGACTACAAGCCAGATGGTCTGATGACATCGAGAGAGTGGCAGGAGGTCAATAGCACAGAGCGGCGGGAAATAGAGAGTTGTGGAGGTCGGAGGGGAGGCCTATGTTTAGCACTGGACGACTAAAGGCTGATGATGAATGATGATAAATGAATGACTTGGAAAGGCGAAACATGTCGTTCAATCGTTTGGCTATATGAGACTAATGGATGAGTGAAGAATGGTAAAAAGAATGGTATTTTAGCAGTGAAAACATAAGGGATATGGAAAGAATGAATGAAGAAAGAATGGTAAAAAAATTATATATTAATGATGTAAATGGAACCAGAAATAGAGGAAGACCGAGGAAAACGTGGCACGATCAAATAAATCAAATATTGAATGTCGGCCATGTGAGGAGTCAGAGAAATCGACGCGCGTGCATGACACGATGTATGAATGTTGAGGAAGCGAGAGAAATATGTCAGGAAAGAAAAGTGTGGCAGTCCATTATTTCTGCCTACCCCTTCGGGGAGACGGCGCGATGGTTAGTTAGTTAGTTTAGTTATATTAGCAGTGCATACGTACATGGAAAAAAAATAGCCGAAGACCGCCGAGGAAAACATGCATGATCAAATTATTCAATTATTAACGTTCTACGGTTTATGAGTATAGACAAAGCTCGAGAGTATGTCAGATCAGAGCAGTATGGCGGTCTATCCTCTCTGCCTACCCCTCCGGAGAAACGGCGTGATGATTATTAAGTTAGTTTCATATATTGCATCAGTAATAATTATTGTGGCGCCAATTAATATCCGCCCACCGGCCGGCCTTCTACGGGCCATTGTTATTGGATGCACGTAATTAACTCGCGCCGTATCTAACACGTAGAATACAAATTGTCCGATTGTATTGTTACGCGTGTATAATGGTATGTTAATAAGGGATATAGTACCAACCCGGCGGCTAGCTTTAGAACATCTCGCGCGGCGATGGATCGATACGTGGAACTTCCTCTCACCGCTGCGTGCATTCGGGATTTCCTGTTAATTTCATGTGTGTGCTTCGTATCCGTCAACGGGATGTGCCACATATTCTCATGTCCTTTTTCAAATCAAATCAAATCAGTTTATTTCATCAACAGATATTAATTTTTAAGGCATCTATTGAGAACAGGTAAAATAATATATTGTGTATAGTATACTACCAGAAACGCACGAGAGATGGTTCAACATTAGGAAGACAGGATACTCTCCAGAATTAAGAGTATTTGCCTTCTGAACGTATTTTCACTGATATTAAAGACGTCGATCTCCGAGGAGACCGCGTTCAGCAGACTAATTGCTCTTCCCACCGATGTCACCAGAGGCAGATTGGTTCTGGCGGCCGGTAGATAAAACAACCTGTGCTGTCGCTGCCGGAGATATCTATCGGGGACAAAAAGCCGAACACCCTCGAGTACGGCCGAGTTCTCGAAGTATCCCCTTATTAATCTAAATAAATGGGTAATTAGATGTCCATCTCTTCGAAGCTGTAGAGAATTGGTTCCGAGCATTCCCAAAAGAAATGCCGTGGGATAGAGCCACGGATAGCTACCATACTCCCTCATGTAGAGATACCTCAGAATTTTTTTCTGAACCCTCTCCAGCATAACGGAATATCTCGCTTCGTGAGGACTCCATATCACAGAACCACTTTCGAGTCTGCTCCGAACCAATCCTTGCCGTCTCGCACCTTCTGGAGTATTCCTTGGTTCCGATATGACAAAAGGCTTTATACCACTGCATTCCTCTTGTAATATTCATGCCGTGGACCAATACAGATAAGGAGGGATGGGTTCACACTTACCTATATCTTCAGACTTATCAGGTATCCATATTTATGTTCCGAATTGTTATCTTCGACAGCGTCAGAACATACTGTTTTATCTCCCAACTTGCAGAACCAACTTGCCTCTGGTGATGCCGTTGGGGAAAGCAATCAAACCTGCTGAACATGATCGCTTCGGGGATCGACGTGTTCCATATTAGTGAAAGTACGTTCAGATGACAAATACTCTTGACTTTGGAGAGTATCTTATGTAAAGAACGATTCAACAAAATAATAATAATTTAAGACCAAAATGCGAAATTATTATATTTGGTGTGAATGAAAGTGTTAAGTTAAGAGAAATAAAAAAAAATGAAAGAATCAATAAGATACTCGTAGTTTGGACACGTGGAAAGAATGAATGCAGAAAGAATGGTAAAAAAAGTATATGTTAACGATGTAAATGGAACTAGAAATAGATGAAGACCGAGGAAAACGTGGCACTGTTAAATAAATGTTCTTGTGCCGACCCTTATGTATAGAAGTGAAGCATGGAACTGGCAAAAGAAGGATGAAAGTAGAATAAATGCAGTAGAAATGGGATCTCTAAGACGAATGTGTAGTAAATCTCTTTATGAAAGAGTGTCAAATGCAAGTATAATAAGTGACTGCGGTGCGAATGAAAGTGTTATGAATAAAATAATGAAAGGGTCGTTAAGATGGTTTGGACACATGGAAATAATGAGTGAAGACAGAATGGCGAAGAATGTATATGTAAACGACGTGAACGGAGCTAAAAATAGAGGAAGACCGAGGAAAGCGTGGCACGATCAAATCAATCAAATATTAAATGTCGGTCACGCGAGGAGTCGGAGAAATCGACGTGCGTGCATGACAAGATATTATTATTATTATTTTGTTGAAAAAACTCCTTACATCATTACAGCGCAAGCCAAATCGATGTAAAGGGTGAAAAAAAAAGAATATCAAAGGAAATATAAATAGAACCTTATGAATAGGAAAAGCTAGTTATTTGCTTGCTGCCTTTATCATAAGGGTATTTACGAATTCGCCATAATTGCATCCAAAGAGGTGTATCTCTTTTGCAACCTCATTTAAGAGACGAATCGCCTTCAATACAGGAGAACTTCGAAGGGCCTCTGTG
Organism: Lepidostoma basale; assembly: GCA_022606425.2. Classification (NCBI taxonomy): domain Eukaryota; kingdom Metazoa; phylum Arthropoda; class Insecta; order Trichoptera; family Lepidostomatidae; genus Lepidostoma; species Lepidostoma basale. The sequence goes on from JAHDVF020001589.1 coordinate 19,323, forward strand.
CGGCAATTTGGGGCTTAAAATAATATATGGCCCCTTGCTCTGTTATAACTATGGGGAACGTACAGATGTAGCTCTCTCAGTATTCCTGGATTGAAAATACCTCCGGATAACAGTTTAAAAAAATGCTTTCCCAGAAAGATCATTCGACGAGCTTCAAGAGTGTTGAAACCCAACACTCCTAAGAGAAACAGTGAGGTGTACGAGTACATAAAAGGATAACATTTATACTCCCTGAGGTATAAATACCTTAAAAATCGTTTCTGGATCCTGAATGATATATTAATGTAGAGGAACCGAGAGAAGTATGTCAGTACAAAATAGTGTGGCGGTCCATTATTTCTGCCTACCCCTTCGGGGTGGTTAGTTATTTTTTTTTTTTTTTGAGTTTCGCGTTTAGGGAGTTTTTGAAGCGTTTCTTCTGACTTCCACATGAATGGTTTCCTTGGGTCAGCTGAGAGTACAGTATAATATATACGAGTATGTATTAATATGTCAATGGTACAAATCGATGTTGTAATATAATTTCCTTAGCTGGGCGGTAGCGGCTACGGGCGACGGCGATGATTGATTCGATGTATCAGGCCGGGGCGGGGGTGTATTTATAAGTTAGCGACTTACTCCCAGTTGTTGGGCGGATCGGTCTATTCCGGTACGGGCTTCCCTCGCGGGGAGCACGGTTCGCGCGAGATAACACCAATACCCACTTTTGCCGCAGCCGTACAAAGAGCACGGATACTGCCATGCCGTCATACAGGTATGTTTGGGACGCGGCCCGCTTGGCTGCGGTCCACATTTCGACCTGCCCTGGACCAGGGGTCACCAACGTGACAATCCGCGGGCCAAACATAATATTATATAATATCGATTATTTACATATTTTTATAAACAGAATCATCCAAAATCTTCATTTTCAGTATCAAACTATGCATTACTACTACTAATCATTACAAACTATCCAACAATGTTTCCTACAGACGTAAGAGGAATAGCCATTAGAGCTAAACCTCTGTAAGCCAGAAGATCCAAGTTATTAAAGTTAATTGAAATCTAATACATTGTAATTTCTTTTAAATAGAATATTATATAATAATTAAGTGCCTGGTTAAGTGCCTAATTACAGCTAATTTAAAAAACGGTGGATACGTGTAACACAAATTAAATAAACACAAAAGTCCGGATCGTCCATGTCAACACGTGCAACATCGAAAAAAACATTATGTGTTATTACATTATGTGCTAAATTAAAAAAACGGTGGATTTGTGGAACATAAATTAAATAGACAATATGTGCACCATCTAAAAAGAACATTTTGTGTTAAATTATTTTTATTTTGTTATTTCATTTTATATCATTGTATTTTATATTATTTGTTTTAGATTTATTTTGTGGGTATTGGACAATCGAAGTGTGCGCGAGAGATGCCTATTGGTGGCGATGAGGTTCGCAACCCATCACACCGCGTCTCCCGCGTAGCGAAAAGAGAAGGATGGAGTGCCGCATCAGTAAAAGTGTGACAGTCCATTCTTTCTGCCTACCCTTTCGGAGAGACGGCGTGATGGTTAGTTAGTTAGTTAGTTATAATAATTAAATAAAACTATATTTTTTTACTACTTCCATTTTTGTCTTTATTTCGACAGCGACCGGTTTCGCCAGGCTCGCTGGCATCGACAGACTGGTCCACCAGCATTATATTATATTATATAATATTTGTTTTGCTGATCCGATAATGAGAGTATAGCGCTACAAAATTGATTTAATTATTTATTTTAATGGATCTGACTTTATTTGACTTTTACTGATCTGATAATGGTACATTGCAGCACAAAAATGATTTATTTATTTATTTTATATGGATCTGAGAATATCTGGAGGGACCATGTAGCCAGAATCGATAGGGACAGACTCGCATATACAGCCGCTTACAAAATCCCATCCGGACACCGCCCACCTGGAAGACCGCCTGAGAGATGGAGAGATAGCTTAACCTCATCATCCCAGGAGACATGATGTTTGTGTTACAGATCGTCAGATCTATTAAAATAAGAAAGCGAGCCTGGCGAAACCGGTCGCTGTCGAAACAAAGACAAAAGTGAAAGTAGTTAAATAACATTGTTTTATTTAATTATTATTGTTTCTTTGTGTGTTTAAAATAATTATTTTCTCGATGGACAACCCGGTTCTCGATCACTGTTCGGTCATATTCCCGCGCGATGTGAAATCTGCACATAATCCCTTATTACATTTACTGCTCGCTACTACGTATTCCAATCCACAAGGATGCAATTAGATTTCCGCATGAATAATTTTGCTGTAACCGTTTTCCGGCAGCTTAACGAGAGATATATATCCGAAACTGATGCACGAAATCTTTTCGCATTACATAAGAACATTAATTGCGTTATATATTAGTTACGTGTACTTCATTGCAGACGATTTCAATAGTAATTCTCCAGGATTGTTGTAATGAATGTATTAGTACTCATTATATAAAAATGAGACAACGCCCAACACCCAAGAATAGATTGCAGATTGCAATCTATTCTTGGGATTGCATTAGATTGCGGATTGCATTAGAAGTCAGCATTGGTCCAACTCTATAACTATGAATTTTATGAAAAGTGTATAGTTTTTTTTTTTCCATTTGTGAGTTTATTTTTCTCAACATGTTTTTAAGGTTTTGTACCTTCGTTATCAGGAAAACAAAATATGCAAAGTAAATAAACAAACAAATGAAACAAGCGGTTTTTCAGTAGGTATATACAACTTAATTTAATGAAATATATTAAGTTTTTTTTAATGTTGTTGAAAACGTCCGATTTTAAGAAGCTTTATTATATTTTATGATATTGACATGTTTGACCTTTCATTATTGAATGTATTTGATAATCTCTACAAGTCAGTAAAGCCTCTGCCGTGTCAGGATGTCTGAAGAATCTGGTCTGGAAGAACAAGCACATGCGTATCGACAGCAATATCAGAATTTATAAAACATGCGTGCGACCTATCATGACGTACGCTGTAGAGACGCGGGCCGACACTGTGCGAACCGAGGGACAGACTTGCATATACAGCCGCTTATAAAATCCCCTCCGGACACCGCCCACCTGGAAGACCGCCTAAGAGATGGAGGGACAGCTGGATCTCATCATCCGACGAGATATGATTTCTGTGTCACAGATCGTCAGATCTATTAAAAGAAGAAGAAGAAGATAAATTCCTAGCAAAACCAAATATGTTATTATATTTTCATAAAACTTATATAGCTTCTAGATAAAGTACGTTTTATCAATATTAATAACTAATTTATTTTGTATATATCAAATGTAATTATCACAATAAACTTTTGATAAATGGCCTATCAAGGGGAAATATATCACTCACATAAAATATAATAAATCTTATAAATTTAATACTAAGATTGCCTGTCGTCCTAATGATATTTACCTTTTGAAAGACCGGTAACGAACATAAAAAGATATATGCATACATATTATATATTACTGTATTCAATATTAAGCTTGTACATTGTTTTATAGGAGAATTCCTCGTATAATTATAGCTACTGGAGGTCTCGAAAGACGTGCATTTGATAAGGTGTTTGCTACAGATATTCAACAATCACGCCATTTCCCCGGAGGGGTAGGCAGAGAGGATGGATCGCCACAATGCTCTGTCCTGGCATACCTCTCGGGATTCCTCTACATTCATACATCGTACCATGCACGCCCGTCGATTATTCCGACTTCGAATGTGGCCGCCTTTTAGTAATTGATTAATTTGGTCATGCCATGTTTTCCTCGGTCGTCCTCGGCTTCTTTTTCCACTCACGCTGCTTTTGTACAACTTTTTAACCATTCTACTCTCATTCATTCGTTCCATATGTCCAAACCATCTCAGGGATCCTTTTTTAAATTTTATCCATGATGCAGTCATCTGCCTTATATTTCTTATTTATTTCATCGTTCGGTATTCTGTCATATAACGTTTTCCCGCACATTATTCTTAGTGATCTCATTCTTACTTATTTTTTTCGATTAATTCTTGGATTTACACCGCGCAATTTGCTCATAAGATCATTATACCATAAGCAAATTGATTTAAATGAATAAGAGTTGGATTTTATTTTCAGTAGTTTAATTTTGCCCGGTTAATGACATTCGTTCGATTCGCGTGCAAAATGTGGCGATGGAGAGTTATTTGACATTAATTTCTCTAGCAACCTTGTTCCGAAATTGATTACAGAACTAATGTATTCATTTACGTCGAATTCCACTCTAACAGTACCCGGCGCATAACATATAATAATTGAGCTAACATTTGGTCTCGTATTTACTAACTCGTGTACCTACTCGTGGAATTCAATAAATGTAATATAGTTATGTACGAATTAGGTACTTCCAGAAATTCCGTATTTCGGTTTGAATTAGAAGCCATTTCTAAGGGAAGCAATATAACAATGTGTGTACTCGCGATGTAACGTATTTACCCAACTCTTTGAAGTTTATTTGTTACCCTTATAAAATATTCCACCATGTTAATAAAATTATCAAAATTTGAAACCAAATCTCTAATCTGGATAAGATGAATATAAGTTCTTTCAATAAACACCCGAATTTATGATTTTCTCTCCTTCTTTATCTTCACTTTTATAAAATCGCTCTTTACATCATGACAGCATGAGCCAAATCTATGTAAACGGTATTATAGCTATGTATCATAGTGTTTCTCGTGACATATGATAGGTAGCCAATCTATCGCCATTTTATTGTCACGTGAATTCTACACCAGACCAAGACAGTGTGACAATCACATTGTTACAAATTTTAACAGTAATAAATTCGTAATGTTTCATCTTTTCGTGTTTGTTTACATCTTCTCTTCTTCTTCTTCCTCAGTCTATTCCCGTCCACTCCTGGACGGGCATTCGCTTCTATGTCATTCTGTCCTGTGCAGACTGCATCCAGGTTATTCCGACGTGTCTGTTCAGATCATCCTTCCATCATAGTTGCGGTCGCCCTGCACTTCTCTTCGCCGTCCATGGTCCCCAAGTCGACTTCTGGCTACGTGACCTGCCCATTGCCATTTTGGAGTAGCCACCCGGTGGATGATGTCAGTGACCTTTGTTTTGTCTCTCATCGTATCGTTTCTGACTCTGTCTCTTAGGTTTATTCCTAACATGGCTCTTTGCATGGCTCTTTGGGTCACTCGTAGTTTCTCGGCACTTTGTTTGGACAATGTAACAGTTTCAAGACCATAAGTACCAACTTTTACATACAATAAAATAAGTTGCAATAGCGTCTTATTGTTTTTTTTTTCTTGACACTTGATGAAATATGTAGGATTTTTTTGATTGGTTCTATTTTTCTCGGGATTCAACCGGCCAAACGGGTAATCGGCCAGGTCGGTTAAGAGAGGTTGCACTGTAGTTAGTAATATGGAACATTTTCTACAGCGCACATGAAAACAGTGCTTTATAAAGCATCCAAATTATGTCTTAAATAATCATCTATTTAAAATGATGCAAATATGTAAGGTTAGTTAATTATGTTTTACGTCAACATCCCGCTGTGTCAAGGAGTAGGCTGGTCACTAGGGCGGCTGGGTAGGTGTACCGTGTGCGGGCGGGGATACCATTTGGCAGCGCACTAGAATTTTCAATTACTCCTCTCGAGTCAGTGGGCGGGCCCCCGGAATGGGCCGTCGCGCCCTTTTAATTGTATTTGTCGCAACAATAATGTGTCCGACAAGGACACGGCTAGAATTTCATCAGTCCTTCGGCTCTAATACCTTCCCCGCTGCGATGTTATTACATTCCTATTGCCCTTCGGCGGAGACAGGAGGTGCGCAGCTATGCGACTCATTTCTGTTGATTGTGGATCTCTCTATTATTTAGCTGTAACGTAATGCAGACTGCCTTCTATATAACAATTGTACCACCATACCAATTATTTTGATAACAATACAGTGACAGGCATCATTTAATGAGTAATATTAGCGTCTTTGCCTGATGGACAGCCCACCGTTACCACACTCCTTTGGTACATCGGAATACTGGGAACTCAGCTCTATTATTCCTTGCACTACTCCAACTTCATCTCTTTGACCGACTAACCACGACCTAAATTATTACCATCTTCCTTATAAATAATGACCCTTTACCACCAAGTTATCCACCATCATTCAGTCCCTTTACCCCTCCCGCAATCAATGCGGCCAAAAAAAAATCCTCCCCGATAGCCCACTACGTACTCCGCCAAACAAAATTGACGTCTAACGCAGGACGCTATCTGCTACCCATATCTCCTACCCCAACTCCATCCAGGCACTGCTCCTCTTATCTTCCCCTCGGGAACAGACTTTTTTATAAATACAATCCCAACCCTAACTGGTCTTCCATTCCTTGACAATAATGTTAGACTTTATCATAAACCCTAAATCCCCCCTCGCCCTCTTTCGGAGGGACACTCCGGGCCATACATTTAGCCCCATCATAAAACAACTACCAAATCACATTCCAACAATGTTTCCTACAGACGTAAGAGGAATAGCCATTAGAGCTGAACCTCTGTAAGCCAACTTCTTAAATAGTCCTTTTTTAGAAAATTCCTACTGATTCGGAATTAGGAAAGTATATGTTTGTGTTTGTGGTTTTGTTTTTAAATTCACACACAAGTCCACACCCAGATATCAAATTTTTTCCACCTATTCCACTGAGACACCCCCCACAGACACGCTACATCACACCTGAGCTCGAGATTAATGGGCTATAATAGTGAGTGAGTTTGCCAATGTTTTTAATTTTCAAATCAAATCAAATCAGTTTATTAACTCAAAAGACATTACAAACAGGAAAATGTTTAAGGCATCTATTGAGTACAGATAAAATATTATAAAAATACAACGTAGTACCAGGAACGCATTAGAGATGGTTCGACATTAGGAAGACAAGATATTTTCTAAAGTCAAGAGTATTTGTCTCCTGAACGTACCTTCACTAATATGAAAGACGTCGATCTCCGAGGAGACCGCGTTCAGCAGACTAATTGCTCTTCCCACCGGTGTCACCAGAGGCAGATTGGTTCTGGTGGCCGGTAGGTAAAACAATCTGTGCTGTCGGAGAAATCTATCAGGGACAAAAATACCAACATCCTCTAGCACGGCCGAGTTATCGAAATATCCCCTGATTAATTTAAAGAAATGGGTAATGAGATGATCTCTTCGAAGTGAAATAAATTGGTTCCAAGCAACAGAATTGGCGTGGGATAGAACCACGGATAACTACCATACTTCCTCATGTAGAGATACCTCAGATTTTTTTTCTGAACCCTCTCTAACATAACGGAATATCTCGCCTCGTGAGGACTCCATATCACAGAACCACTTTCGAGTCTGCTCCGAACCAATGTGTTGTATAGGACTCTGAGCACATAGGGATCTCTGAAAACTCTTCCGGTCCGAATGATGAATATTGTAAAATGGCATACGGGCCACCTCTGTTACTCGTAAGTTTGTTTGTCTCAGAATGTGGATCGAGGTTCCCCCCCGAGGTGTTTAAGGCGATCAAATGAATATGAAATATATTCACGGGTAGGATCTAACTTTGCGCATTATTTTCGGCATTTACTTACGTGCTCGCGTTTGGGGCGGATAGCTACCGGCTCACTAGCCGTCCCCGCGCCCGGCTCCATGTGGCGAAGTAGAGAAAGCACTTTAATATTGAGTATCCCGCGCGATACCTTTCCGCGGGGCTAATTAACCTGCAAGCCATCATATTCCGGCGGCCCGTGAAACTCTATTAAAATTAAAATTATCCGAGGGCATCTCTTTCCCAGAAAACAGTTTAAATCAGAGCTCCCTAAACTTTTTTCTCCCGTAGATCACATGGCGATTTTTTCTGTTTTGTTTAGATCCACCTGCTTACCTTAAATTCTTCTTCTTCTTCCTCCTCTTCTTCTTCTTCTTCTTCTTCTTTTTCTTCTCCTCCTTATTCTTCTTCTACTTCTTATTCTTCTTCTTCTTCTTCTTATTCTTCTACTTCTTCTTCTTCCTTATTGTAGACCTATGTAGTCTGTTCTCCAGATTGTTGCTCCTCCTGTGAGGTAGATTCCCAGCTATCCTTCCATATTTTAGGAGGTCTTCCACGAGGACGAGTTCCATGAGGTTGATTATGCAATGCAATATAGGGGATTCTGGTGGTGTCTATTCTTTGAACATGACCGTACCAGTCCCTTTTTCGCTGTCTGTTCCATCTTATAATATCCTCAACCTCACGAATAGAATCTACTTTTTTATTTATGTAGACCCCTGGCAGCTCGGAATCGACCCCTGGATGTCCATATAAACCACTTTGGGAATGACTGGTTTAAATGATATGCAAAATGAATGGCGGGCCTTACCGGTGTATTCAATTTCGCAGTGCTGCCCGAAATGGCTGACGTTGTTTTGAATCTGTATTTTTGTCTTCGCTCGTAAATTTTGCTCTCCTCCAAGCGGCACGGTGATCGGTCAGACGTTCTCAACAGTTTTCAGAAGATTCAGCGCTTTCGCGTCCATCATTTTTCAAACTCGGCGAATACAATTTTGCTTACGCCGCTTTCTTTGATGCAATAAATCATGATTTCAATTCCGCAAAGCTGTGGAATTTCATAATATTTTATTTATTAACAAAATTTGTTTATTCACTTGTATGAGTTTCCTTATTTCGTCATGTATTGAAAATATATTATTTATTGATTTGTATATCTTAATCCAATTATAAGTTATACAACAACAACAAAAGCCACACCACTCTATCCTGACATACCTCTTGAGATTCCTCTACATTCGTACATCATAACATGCACGCTCGTCGATTTTACCGTCATAGAATGTGACCGCCTTTTTGTATTGGATTAATTTGATCAAGCCATGATTTGCTTTGTTATCCACGGCTTCCTTTCGCACTCACACTGGTTTACAACATTTTAACCATTTTTCTCTCATCCATTTGTTCTATATGATCCAAACCATCTCACGGATCTTTTTTTAAATTTTATTTATGATGCAATCATTACACATCTTTCTTATTTCGTCGTGCGGTATTCTGTCATATATAGTTTTCCCGCACATTATTCTCGATGATCTCATTTCTATGGCATTTATCTTACTTTCATTATTCTTGGTTTGCACCAGGGCTGTTAAGGCACGGACCGCGGCTTATATTTCTGCGGCCCGCGATATGTTTTTGATCTATCACAAATACGAAAAATTTCACTTACACACGCTCTACGTCTGACAACAACTAATAGAAATTACTGTTAAAATTTAAAACACTTATAATATCACAATTTTATTTTTATTCACTGAGAGTGTCGCGGCTGCTGTTTCGCCAACCGATGTTGGCATCATCAGGTGTTACAATAAACGTTTATTGTAACACCTGATGACGCCACCATCGGTTGGCGAAACAGCAGTCGCGACACTCTCAGTGAATAAAAATAAAATTGTGATATTATAAGTGTTTTAAATTTTAACAGTAATAATGTTGAAGTATCATAGTGTTTCGGCCAATACAATGAACTATTTAACTAATAGAAATATTTATATTGGCGCTCTATAAATTATCCAATTTATTATTATTGTATATTAGTTAAGTATTTGTTTCTGCGGGCCCCATTAGCCCGGGATCGTATCTGGTTTGGACATCCCTGGTCTACACAATACAAAGAATCTGCATTTAGTATTGTGATACAGTGCCAATTACGGCAGCAAACTACGGTTGGATCCGCCAGCATGATTCCCTCGAACAGGGAACCACCCCTGGTTCTTGGCCTCCCCGCAGTGGACTTAATGGCGTTGCGTAAGTCTTCCAGAATTATGACGAATAAACTATCCGTTTTTAATTGCGACGAGTTGAATGTACCGCTGGTCCATCTCTTGCTCTTTGAATGCGAAAGATTTTAATTTTTTTTTTATTTTGCCGTTTTGGGTGTATAAATTAATTATTCATTTTCTTTTATTTCATTTCTCGTGGGTAATGTTCCGTCACTCGAGGGGACGAGCCTATTCCCGCTAGATGTTATCAAATCGTTACAAAAATAACGCTTTATTACCGTATTTTGCTTATTGTTTCTTGATGATGAGGCTCTCAAAGTCAGCACTGCAAATTGAAATATATTAATATTATTTTGTTGACTCGCTCTCTACATCATTATAGCGCGAGCCAAATCAATGTGTAGGGAATATAGATCATATTGATTCTCATTGAAGTACATTTAAACGAGCTTTACCATATTTACAAAGCTCCCAGTCTCTCCACACAGGTCAGACTGAATAGAGTGAGATGGGCCGGTCACGTGCAGAGGATGGCGTCATCGCGAACCCCAAAAAGATTGCTGGAGTGGCACCCAGGTGGTAGAAGACCAATTGGACGACCAAGGCTGCGATGGGAGGATGAATTTGGGAGAGATGGGGCAAGATTGTTAAGAGTGTCAGATTGGAGGGTCGAAGCGGAGGACAGGAGGAGTTGGAGGCGAAGAATACTGGAGGCTAAGGCTCGATATGGGCTGTAGGGCCATCGAAGAAAGAAAGAAGGAAGAAAGTACATTTAAACGATATAAATGGAACGGAAAATGACGACCTTCGTGGCCGAGTGGTAAGCGCATTGACTGCAACCCCGAAGGTTCCGGGTTTGATTCCCGCCGAGGGCAATATGATTGTCACACTGTCTTTGGTCTGGTGTAGAATTCACGTGACAATAAAATGGCAATAGATCCCTATAATAGCTATAATACCCTTTACATCGATTTGGCTCATGCTGTCATGATGTAAAGAGCGATTCAACAAAATAATAATAATAATAATAATACGCTTGTTTACACGGGCCTAATGTGATGATAATAATAGAATCAAATAATATAGACCTAAAACTGAGAATACTCCTCATCAAGACCTATGTATGGAGTATCTTGATGTACGGCTGCGAGACATGGTGCCTATCCGAAAGAGATAAGCGGAGACTAGAGGCTTTTGAGATGTGGTCCTATAGAAGATTATTTGGAATTTCCTGGAGAGACCACATCACGAATGAGGAAGTTCTTCAAGGAATCGAAGGAGGAAGACACCTGCTCAGGACCTTGTCCGAAAGGCGTGCGAGATGGATCGGCCATGTAATACGTCAAGAAGGTCTCTTGCATGCCATAATGGAGGGTATGTCCGAGGGGACAAACTCTAGGAGACGCCCACGCCGAGAGTACCTGGAGGACCTGTTGGTGGACGTGCGCTGCTCATCAGATGCAGATTTCAAAGGAGCCGCTCAAGATAGGGAAGAATGGAAGAGAAGAATAGAAGAAATTGCTGCAAACCAATCCCAGGATTGAAACTTTCTAACTAATTAATGTGATGACACTGGCCATTACCTGTCGCGGGCGGATTGATGACACTAGTGGGCTGGATTTGTAGTTTGGAGACCCCTGGTTTAGAATAATCGAGTTTGCCAACCCTTGTGGAATCCACACCGAAACACAGATCGAGAATTTTTTTATATAAAAATCATCCCATTACGGCCGTTCCTACTGCCGGGGCCCCGCGCCCCGTTGCGAATGTATTATTCTAGCCGAGGCATATCATTATGGAAGCATTAACATTGTGGTATTATTTCCATTCCTCGAATGTCGGGCGTGCGTGCGCCCGCTCCGTGCGCCGCTCCTGGCCTGCCAGGGCCAGCTCGCGAGCCTCACAATGGGATAACAAATTGCCCGGTGGAATTACCCGCCCGCTGACGGATGTAATGACCTTAACCGTGACTTACAATCACGCCACAGGTAACCCCGGACTGACGAATTGTAACGAAACGGGTACCTACACGTCCATCAACTGAAATTATGCTCATAACCAATGTTCCTCAAATGACGAAATATTTATTCATTTATCGAACTAACTAACCACCGCGCCGTCTCTCGGAAGGGGTATGCAGAAATAATTGATCGCCACGCTGTTCTTTCCTGACATACTTCTATCGCTTCCTCAACATTCATACATCGTATCATGCACGCACATCGATTCGTTCGACTCCTCACGTGGTCGACATGTAATATTTGCTATCATCGATTGAGTCTACGAACGCAGGATGGCGATTTTATTTTATTTTATATACGAGGTCTGTTCGTTTGTGTTTTTTCAAAAATTATTTATTTATTCATGAATATCTGTTTTGTCCCCTTCAAAGTAATCCCCATCAGATATTATACACTTGTGCCAACGTTTTTTCCAATACTCGAAGTACTTCAAATAATCTTTTTTTGTGACCTTGTTAAGCTCCTCCTTCGATGCCGTCTTTATCTCATCAATCGTAGCATAGTGTCATCCTTTCATGGGCTTCTTCAGTTTCGGGAACAAGAAAAAGTCACAGGAGGCCAGATCTGGGGAATACGGTGATTGCGGCATTATTAGTGTGTTGTTTTTGGCCAAAAATTCGCGCACAAGCAACGATGCGAAATTGACCAATTTTGTAACGAATCTCGCGGCGACCCGTCTCATACTTAAATCATTGGTAAAAATCGAATGGCACGAGTCAATCGATATGTTTAAGTCCTCAAAGTTAGCACCGTTAAGCGAGTGTTAAGGGATTGGAATGTAATATTAAATCATTTTAATAGTTTAATATTATTTATTAACATCGACGCAAACCATGAAATAAATAAAATAGTATTATGTTTTAGCATTTTAGGATTTGTGAAGTGTTTATGTTGCAAGAAAAGTTTGGGGAGATGTGAACTAATATTCCCTTCGTCTCTATCTCGCTATTGATAAATGATTAAAACATACATCGTTCCATACTTCAACGCTTTGTTCTTTTGTTTTGTATAAATAACAATACATATACGAATTTCTCATACAACCCACCCCGCAATGCTTTTGAGATCAAATAACAAAAGTTTATTGTTATTAAAATCCTGTTTGTACCTACGTACGAGTATGTATATAAATACATTACCCCTTAATTAGGCGAATTCATTGAAATTTTAACAATTGTTCAGATTCATAACCCGATTTTCTTTGTTTTAACTTGTTTTTATTCGGGCAACTATGTACGTTCCCTTCGGCTTTTAAATCAATTATAAAGGCAGAAACATACTATTAAGGCGCAACGTGACGTGTTTACTCCCACCATCGGCAACACGTCGATCTAGCTCGTCTGGATCGGGTGGCGTGTGCGCGCATGGCGTCGCGTCGGGTGTTCGTAGTGTGATTCTGTCCATAGAAAAGAATGTAATTTGATTCGACTCAACACGCATCACGTGGCATCGGGTGGCGTGGCGTGTTAATAGTATGTTTCTGCCTTTATGCGTTCATCCTTTCTAGAACTGTCAAAATTGGAACTAACGCCGCCATATTAGATGCCAATAATATTTTAGTATTGCCATATTACATATAAATAATTTCCCTAATTATTTTTACCACTATTTTGATTTTTTTATAATGTCAACGAATGCTTTTTATCATTAATACGAATGAATACTTCTAGAAAACAGACGTTATCATTCCTATTAATTATTGAATATGTTTTACATCATTATTCGAGAAACTATTTTAAAAAATGAATGCTTTTTCATTAAGTCTGCTATTTCAATTCATCAATTCTAATTCCAAGTTTTTTATTAGTACATTCATTGTTGATTTTGCTTGTGAACCTTTTTGTTATATTTAAGTAATAAATAATGTTATTTGTCCGTCATACGTCACACACTGCATACCTGAAATAAATTATGAAAGTCAATTTATTCGCTGAAAGTGAGGAAAATTTTCAGAAACGGGCAACACTGTATTTATCAAAATGTCAAACTGAATACACTCGGCAACTCTCTATATAAGTTGGTTTAATAAAATAGATTATTATGGAATAAAACGAACATTATGAGAAAGCATTTTTTTCAATATTAATGACGTCAAACATTGATTTCGATTATTCTATTTACAGTTTGAAATTATTTGAAAATCGTACAAGTATTTATTTTCCATAGAATCCACAGAATGTCTGCTCTTTTATTGTTATATGGCCATAGTGTGCACATTTAGCGCAACGCCTTAATTCGTGTAGATGCTAACCCGAGTATCGTAAACAACACTTTTATTGCCTCTTCAGTTAGGTACTGGCGAACATGTAGAGCGCAGAATAAAATTCTTTAGTAAATTACACTTAATTGATTACGAGTACCTGTCGAGGGAACATTCCTGCTTTAGACTTGTACCTTGAATTTCTCCGTTCTTAACCATTGAATGGGATGGCTTAAATATTGTAGTAAGGTCATGAAGTTTCCAACTATTCTGTTTTATGGAATATTCAAATATACGAGTGTATGCAGACGTGATATTATCTTATTTATGTATATTTATCATTTCCTATTGGTTAAAATAAAGTACCAAAAATTGATCACATTGAATTTAACAAGAATTCATTATTCAAGGAGATATTCCGTTATACTGGAGAGAGATCAGAAAAAAATCTTTGTATCTCAACATGACGGAATGTGGTAGCTATCCGTGGCTCTATCCCACGGCATTTCTTTCGGGATTGTTGTGGATCAACTTCCTGCAGCTTCGAAGAGATGGGCATTTCATATCCCATATTTTTAGTTTAATCAGGGGATATTTCAAAAACTCGGCCGTGCTGGAGGATGTTGGTCTTTTTGCCCCTGTTAGATATCTCTGACAGCGACAGCATAAATTGTTTTAACTACCGGCCGCCAGAACCAAACTGCCTCTGGTGACACTGGTGGGAAGAGCAATTTGTCCGCTGAACGCGGTATCCTCGGAGAACGATGTCTTTCATATTAGTGAAAGTATGTTCAGAAAACAAATACTCTTGACTTTAGAGAGTATCTTGCCTTCCTAATGTCAAACCATCTCTCATGCGTTCTTTGTATTATATTTTATCTGTACTCAATGTATTGTTTGTAATGTCTTTTGAGATAATAAACTGATTTGATAAACTGTGTTACTCGGAGTTTTTGTACTGTTTGTTTTGTAAATGTGAGTTTCAAAACATATATCAGTACTGGGTAATGCACATTTGACTAATAAAGGGTGTTTGTTTAGCTGCATGAGAAGTTTCGATGGTTATTGTCTATGGTTTGACAGTTGAGAATATCAAATTGTGTTGAAATTTCTGTTCAGTAAGGTTTGGCAATTCATCGTGAATCGTTTAACGCCAGAACAACGCTTTCAAATTGTGGAAATTTACTTTAAAAAAAATAAATCTGCTAGCCAAGTTCATAGAGCACTTCGTCCATTTTACGGTCAACATAATCGGCCTAGTGAGCAAGCAATTCGTGCAGTTATTGATCGTTTTCGCACTAATTTTACTCTTCTCGATTCAAAACCACCAGCAAGACAAAGAAATGTGCGTACCGAAGAGAATATTGCTGCTGTATATATTGAACTGAAAATTTATTTGAAAACTTGTATGTGTGTAGGTCGGAAACTTTTTTGCCTTTCTATACGTATTTGTAATAATTTGTCTAGAATATTTTTTTAAAGAATTTGTCTTCATTGTAATGGGTATTTCACGGGCTTCTTTACAGTTAATTCCGTAGTTTCGTGTCTCAGCTGAAATGATGATGTGCTTTTAATTGTTTCGTACATAATGACTGCGCCGCGCCGCCACACGCCTCCGACTGACAGGGCACTCGGCCGGACTGTGGAAACAGTCGGCATTCTTACGACAGGTACTACAAGCGAGTAAAGACGTCACACTTGATAACTCTGCTTTTGATTATGTTTTTGGATTCACTCATTTTTCTGCTGATATTGAGTTTTATTTGTCTTTTTTTTATATACTTTGTATATACAACACAAACTTTAAAAAAAATTAATATCAGACATGTTTCGGACAACCCGGTCCTTCCTCAGTGATATTTTAAAGATATTGCAAATATTATAAAATTGTTTACAAATATGATCAGTTTTGGCAGATGTTATAAAGATTTATTTTCGAACGTTTATGCTTTTAACTATTATGAATCAATTTAAATTTTAAAATAATAATTTTAAGTTCTTATCGGGGTTCAGATAATTACTTACAACAAAGGAAATAAATCAAAGATTATACTTGACGTTACATTAATTTGATTATTTATAATATTTTCTTTATTTTTAATTACTTTTTTAGTTTCTAAAATTTCGAGGTTGCTCAAAGTTATATTTCTATTATTAACATGCAAAATTTCAACACCATTATCTTTATTAAATGAATGATCTTTTTCCATGAGGTGATTAGCAAAGTCAGAAAAATATTATTAGAGAGACATCTTATGTGCTCTTTTATTCTAAAAACCTATATAAAAAGATGAGCAATCATTATTGAGTTTTTCTTGACATGTTAAGAATATATTATAACTCTACTACACAACTTTAACATTCGCTTTAAGGTGCTAGATTCATCCTTTACCCAAGGTGCTGGATTTTGAGTATCCACGTAAAAATGTGTTTTGAATTGATAAAAGGGAAAAGCTACAAAAAATATTTTCCTAATTAGATAATAAAATAACTTAACTTATATAGTACGTAGATGTGGAAAAAAACTGTGTTATTATTTATAAAATAAAAACAGTGAATAATAGAGTTTCACAGTATATGAGCGATTTAACTCGCTACTTTTATATGGCCGGTCCCACTGGTACAGCAACAGAGAGCGAGTATACTCGCTCAAGGAACATAATCGGTTAACTATAAATCGGAAAACTTTTATGAAAGAGGATTTAAAATGTTGCCAGATAGATGGTTCCGAATTTTTACATGTACATTTTTGATGCGAATTCAATATACAATAGTTGTACCCTTTGGGCGATATTTGCAGATTGTAAATATGGTGCCTACATATTTGACAAGAAATGTAGCATATAGTAATGAAATACACTATGATGACGAGAAGTCGTGAGATATTCCGGCTCCGGAGACCCAGACATGAAAGTACAGAGAAAGGTGTTTTCTATAGGGGATTTAAGTTATATAATGAATTGCCAAATGAGGCAAGAGATGCCTGTTCTCTTGCGATATTTTTTTATCGAAAATACTTTTAACATGTTTTAAGTAGGTACGGATATTTTATGCTTTTGTTGTTCTCATTTGCGATTTTTATGATTATGATAAAACATATTGAAAGCATTTTCGATGAAAAGTCGCCGGAGAACCGGCATCTCTTACCTCATTTGGCAAACTTGAGTTATTAGTTTGAGAAAAAAACAAACTCTTATTGCAAACAAAAACCTATCCAAAAAAGCTAGAATGGCAGTGAACAATGGTGTTCTTCCACCGACCCTTATGTATGGAAGCGAAGCATGGAACTGGCAAAAGAAGGATGAAAGTAGAATAAATGCAGTAGAAATGAAATCTCTTAGACGAATGTGTGGATATTCTGTGTATGATAGAGTGTCGAATGAAAATATAAGAAGTGAATGCGGTGCGAATGATGGTGTTATGAACAAAATAATGAAAGGTTCATTAAGATGGTATGGACATATGGAAAGAAAGAATAGTAAAAAAATTATATGTTAACGATGTAAATGTGGCACGATCAAATAAATCAAATATTGAATGTCGGCCACGCGAGAAGTCAGAGAAATCGACGCGCGTTCATGTTGAGGAAGCGAGAGAAA
The DNA here is from genome assembly GCA_022606425.2 of Lepidostoma basale. Lineage (NCBI taxonomy): Eukaryota > Metazoa > Arthropoda > Insecta > Trichoptera > Lepidostomatidae > Lepidostoma > Lepidostoma basale. Next base: position 36,957 of record JAHDVF020001589.1, read on the forward strand.
TAATATGTCAGGAAAGAAAAGTGTGGCAGTCCATTCTTACTGCCTACCCCTTTCGGGGAGACGGCGTGATGGTTAGTTAGTTAGTTAGTTAAGTTGTAAAATACTATATAATTAATTAAATAATTATTTTAAAAAAAAAATGGCATTGAATGACAACAGGTGAGGTTAAGAATTCAGCATGCATGGTCCGACGTCCGGCGGGCGGACTGTTGTGATCGGTGATTAGTGATCGGTATTAGTATTAGCATCCGACTGAGGAAGCCCGCCTAATGGGATTAGGGGATAATGGGGATTAGGAAGAGAGCGGAAAGAAGATGGGCGGATTATATCGGACGGGCTAACGACATTCCGATGTCGTTGTTACGAGTGGCGCGAAACACTCGCGCACCCCGCGAGTGGTTCATGTTTTATTGACGAATAAATCTTCCTCCAAAATAAAATGTAAATAAAAACGCCCTCCCCGGACGCTTCCGGCAAATTTTACGTCTTGTTTCCATCGTAATCATTAATCTTTAGAATATTTCACATTCATTAACCTGAAAGCGAAAATGGACGTTCACAATAGAGTTCTGGTCTCAATCCTCATGTATCTTCTTCTTCTTCTTCTTTTGATAGATCTGACGATCTGTGACACAGAAATCATATCTCGTCGGATGATGAGATCCAGCTGTCCCTCCATCTCTTAGGCGGTCTTCCAGGTGGGCGGTGTCCGGAAGGGATTTCATAGGCGGCTGTATATGCGAGTCTGTCACCATCCATTCGGGCTACATGGTCCCTCCAGTATCTTCTTCTGGATCTACTCCACTGAACGATATCCTCTATTTCGCAGGTTTTCCTTATGTCTGCGTTGCGGACACGATCTCGGAGGGTTTTTCCAGTAATTGATCTTAGGACCTTCATCTCCGATGTTCTTAGTAGTCCCTTGGTTCGCACAGTGTCAGCCCGCGTCTCTACCGCGTACGTCATGATGGGTCTTGCTTGTTTTTCCAGACCAGATTCTTCAGGCATCCTGACACGGCAGAGGCTTTACTAACTTGTCCTCATGTATGATAGCAATAATTCTTCCCCACATCAATTATTGTAGCAGCATTCTGTTTCTGGCTAACGAAGAAGATATGAAAAAATTAACTGTTCTCCAAAATAAATCACTAAGAATAATCCTACGAAGAAGCAGATACACCAAGATAAGAGTGATGCTGAAAGAACTGAAAATGGTGCCGTTTAAAAAAATAATTATCTTTAATGTGTTGTTTCTTGTGCATAAGATTGTTAATGGACACACCTCCCTAGAATTCATGAGGAAGATTAAGAGTAACCAGCATGAACATTCTTATGAGACAAGAAATAAAGACAAATTGAGGCTTCCATTCAGACATACAAAGAAATCACAAAACTCACTGATGTACAAGGCACTGAAGATGTACGAGGATGTTCCGCAGGAGATCAGAAGTGAGAAGAAAATGTGTAGATTTAGAATAGAATTAAGTATATATGTAACCACACTGTAAAATGAAGATTGTGTTTTTTGTAATGTAACTGTTCTTATTAGGACATTTGTATATACGAGTACATATGTACTATTTTAAGTTAGTAAATAAATAAATAGCCAAGCATGGAACTGGCAGAACAAGGATGAGAGCAGAATAAATGCGGTAGATGAAGTCGCTAAGATGTATGTGTGGTAGAACGATGTACGACAGAATCTCAAATTTGATATAAAAAAGGGATGATGACTGCGTTGGTTTGGACATATATGGAGCGCATGGGTGGAGAAATAATGGTTAAGAAATTATACTTTAACAATGTAAATGGAGTACGGAATCGAGGTAGACTGAGAAAAACATGGCATGACCAAATTATTAAAATTTTAACAGTTGGTCATGCTAGAAGTCGGAAGAATCGACTTGCGTGTATGACTCGTATGAATATGAAAGAAGCTAGAGAAGTGTGTAAGGATAGAGTAGTGTGGCAGTCCATTCTCTCCGCTTACTCCTGCGGGGAAACGGCGTTATTTTTTTTTAAACAACATTAAAGGTTACCCACCGCTTACCCAACGCTGTTATAGGACGCAGCGGCGCCTTTTCGTCAGCTTCGCTCATACAATTCCTAGGCCTTCCCCCCATTCGCTTGTATACAACAGGTTATACCCAATTACTGTATACAAGTTGTTTTTAGCTATTATATTGATTCTCGTGACATGTGATAGGTAGCTAATTTATCGCCATTTCATTGTCACGTGAATTCTACACCAGACAGTATGACAATCACACTGGAATCACCGGGAAACGAACCCGGGACCTTCGGTTTTGTTAACCTCTTTAAATATTTCGTTTTTATTGTTATCCTATGAATATACTATAAATCTCTCTACATCGGAATACCGTCTCATGAATGGTAAATACATAATTCAACCGCTCGGAACACTATCCACATATTTACAAGTATTAGACGGTGAAAATCCGGATACGCGCCGAGGAAATGCGCCGTATATTTCCCGCTGACGTTTTTATTCCCGCTTAATCCAAATTTTCGCCGAGACAAATTTAAGCCTCGTCTTTTGTCACACACAAAAGTGTTCAAATCGCTATTCCTCCGCCGACGTGATGAGTTTAACCTTTCGAAGGCTCGCCCCAAGGGCTCGGCGAAGGTTTGATTTATCTCGGAGAGGTGACGTCCGCGCTACGTGTTCAGCAGACGAATACCTCCGCTGTATCCAGCAGCCCGTAGCTCCTATTCTTTCCGCGCACATGTGTGTCCCGCGACACCCCCTTACGATCTAACTTCTAATATTGAGTGTGCTCATCACAACGGTCTCTGTTTCCTTCATCGCTCTTCGGGGATTATAACTCGAAGTTGCGGATAATACCTGTCCCGTTTCAGCAACGGGCGATTATAGTAGAGTCTGTCCGGCTTTGGGAGAATCTTTGCAATAGTGTGAGTAACACCAGATGTATTGCACAACTTGTGTAGTGGTAATGATTATATAAAGCTATCTAACTGGTTTCCGAGAAAATGACACAGAGCGCAGGTCGCATCGTTTCTTAAGTTCTAGATGAAGTAAGATTAGATAAACACTACCATGAGAAAATTCATAATTTCAGTAATTCTTCAGTTAACTATTGCAAAAAGGAAAAAATATTTTTCAGTATATTTTGTTTGTACATCGATAAAAATGTATTACTTGTAAATTTTACATACATCCAATAAATAAATGTTTTAGATTTATTTTGTGGACGTTGGACGATCGAAGTGCGCGCGGGAGATGCCTATTGGTGGCGATGAGGTTCGCAATCCATCACACCGCGTCTCCCGCGGGGGCGAAAAGAGAAGGATGGAGTGCCGCATCGGTGAAAGTGTGGCAGTCCATTATTTCTGCGTACCCCTGAAACGCCGTGATGGTTAGTTAGTTAGTTAGTTACAATAAATAATTAACCATGATATCAATTAATAATAAAAAAATATTATTTATTTATATGAATAGATTTTTATGTAACTCAAAATGTGTCTAATAAACTAATAGTTATAGCAGCAGGTCAACCGTTCACCAAATATAAAACTTTTTTTTATTTAAACTAGTGATGGATACCTTAATAGGTAGATGGGTATGTAGAGTGTAGCGTATAAAAATATGTATGAAATTATTAGTAGATTTTTCGGTTTGTAGCAAATTGGCTGCACCATGAAATGAAGGGTTAGGGCAACTCTAGCAACCGTAGATTAAAAGCAGAAAGCTACGGTTGCTATAGTGTAGCGCAAAAATATGGATTTAATAAAAGTATGCAGCGCACAGGGAGCCTGGAAAAGTACTCGCATAGTAGCTTTGTACATAGAGCCCATTTATATTTGGGAAAACGTCCGTTTGTGACATGTCCGCATGCCTCCCTCGGGCTGTTCCCGCCGGCCGGCCACGGGACACGTTTGCGGGAAGAGCGCCCGGGAGAACAGCGCGCCGATACAATGGTGAAAGCATTTTGCAATAAATTTCCAGTCCGATATTCGCGCGCCCGCGGCGGCGCTGCGGACTGCTCGCGCGGAAATCCCGCTGCCGATGTAAAAATATACAAATTATGAAATATGCGTTGCGTAAGGCGGGCGTTCTATTACGAGAGCTGATCATGTCCCGTGTCTCATCCGACACGCATCTAATTAATTATAACCCGATGATTGATGGTACAAATCGGCTGTTTACTCGGAGAACCGTAACGCTTCGGATGTTATACATTTGCACACATTCTTCTGTAGCTTTCCACTTCCCACTTCCCACCGCCCATAGCAGCAGTATACTGTTTCAATTTATTGTGTTTTTCTCTATAGTAACGGCATCAACATAATACCGAGTTAATAATTAACGCTGGCGTGCGTGTTGCCGACGATGTACGCTGCGATTTACAAGTATTATTGAATTCAAATCAAATCAGTTTATTTTTCTCGAAAGACATTACGAACATATTTACAGTTTAAGGAAACTATTTGAGATAAGCTACCATACTCCCTCATGTAGAGATACCTTAAAACAATTCTTAACCCTCTCCAGCATAACGAAATATCTCGCCTCGCAAAGACTCCATATCACATTGAATTAATTCATGTATAAAAACAAGTGCGAATTTCGATATTCGTTCACTACCGAGACATCCACGATGGAATATCAAAGAATCAATAAACACACACTTGATATTCTGATACTTATTAATCTGACTTTAGTCTGATTAATAAGTCGTAAGCATCTGACCTTAGTCACACGTAACGGGCAAAGATTCGTAACGGTGATCTAGGGGCCAGAACCTTTGGCTTCTGGCTCAGGGAACTTGGGTTCAAGCCTGGACATGACCTGATTCCCTCTTCATAATAATCAAATCAAATCAGTTTATTTTCTCAACAGACATTACAAACAATATTAATGTTTAAGGTATATATTGAGTACAGGTAAAATATAATATACACAATATAATACCAGGAACGCATGAGAAATGGTTCGACATTAGGAAGACAAGATACTCTCTAAAATCAAGAATATTTGTCTTCTGAAAGTGCTTTCACCAATATGAAAGACGTCTATCTCCGAAGAGACCGTGTTCAGCAGACTATTTGAACAATGAACTATTTCCTGCTCATATTGGAGATTGTATGATAAATTTCTATATCACTGATTGGCGTTAAAGATAAATTATAATAAAAATCTCTTAACTCGCAGAGTAAAAAATACATTCGCCGCTCGCCAAGGGGATATGAAAGTCGCGCCCCCTAAGTCGATAATAAAAATGATTAAAAACAAAACTAAAAATACGAACTTTCCAGAAGTCGTCTCTGAGTCTCCTACGCCAGCGCCTTTGTCAACGTGTTGCCTTGGCAGCCGTCCAGTTCTTAGCTGAAAAACAATTTAAAATAACTCATCTTTGACGTTTTTTTTCGCGGAGCAATGGGGTTTAACCCATTTCGCTTCACCTTGAATTTCGATCAAGACCATTCGTGACGGGCGTCCCATCCGACCTCGTGTAGTGTTCGTGTCCGCTATATATCCGCCGATTTGTGTGTAGCTGTTGACGTCCTTGCGTAATATCGGAGTAAGCCAGCGAAACTGTTCACCACTCTCGTCCGGGCCAGGTGTTCGGGAAGAACACACATTCGCTTACTTACCACACACACTGAAAGCGCCCTAATTTTATTACGTGTGTCTATTGCAACTTTCTTTGTAAATACGCGAAAAAACTACACGTATTATATTAGTTAGTTAGAAAGTTTCAATCCTGGGATTGGTTTGCAGCAATTTCTTCTATTCTTCTCTTCCATTCTTCCCTGTCTTGTGCGGCTCTTTTGAAATCTGCATATGATGAGCAGCGCACGTCCACCAACAGGTCCTCCAGGTACTCTCGGCGTGGGCGTCCCCTAGAGGTTGTCCCCTCGGTCATACCCTCCATTATGGCATGCAAGAGACCTTCTTGACGTATTACATGGCCGATCCATCTTGCACGCCTTTCGGACAAGGTCCTGAGCAGGTGCCTTCCTCCTTCGATTCCTTGAAGAACTTCCTCATTCGTGATGTGGTCTCTCCAGGAAATTCCTAATAGCCTTCTATAGGACCACATTTCAAATGTAAAAAAATTAACAACTAATATTTTTACAATGATTAATTGTATCTCAATAGAGACGAAGATGTAAATTGTTTTCTGGGAACAGAATATGGTGGCCGAGGCGGTCATTGGTTGGTTTGAGCGATCACTTTATGTTTAACAACATTCCCCATTCCGACCTTCTTACGACCACCACGTCTGACAATTTTTTTACCATACCAATTATTTTTACCATTAAGACCACTAATTTCAATAGTAAAGTACACATTTATTTGATGTGGGGAAAATCTGTCGAATAAAAATATACGAAGTGAATGCGGTGCGAATGAAAGTGTTATGAAAAAAATAAAGAAAGGATCATTAAGATTCGTGGATTCGTGGAACATAAATTAAATAGTCAATATGTGCACCATCTAAAAAGAACATTTTGTGTTAAATTATTTTTATTTTGTCATTTTATTTTAAATTATTGTATTTTAGATTTATTTTTTGGACGTTGGCAATCGAAGTGTGCGCGGGAGATGCCCAATGGTGGCGATGAGGTTCGCAACCCATCACACCGCGTCTCTCGCGGGGGTGAAAAGAGAAGGATGGACTGCTGCATCGGTTAAAGTGTAGCAGTCAATTATTTCTGACTACCCGTTCGGGGAGACGGCGTGATGGTTAGTTAGTTAGTAAATAAATAATTCTAGACGTATTTCTATAAATCAGTGATTCCCAAAGTGGTCTATATAGACCCCCAGGGGTCTACGACAACTTGCAAGGGGTCTACGACAATTGTAAAAAAAATTGGGGGTCCATGAGATGGTTCAACTAAATTTAAGCCGAATATTGATTTTTATTTATTTTTTGGCTCTTTTGGGAAAAATCGGACGATCGAAATCGTTGGCGACCTTTTTTTTTAGCTAATTTTGGGTAATCGTTGGCGACCATTTTTTTTTAGCTCATTTTGGGAAATCGGAAGATCAATTTCTGGCTTTTTTGTTTCGGATTTTTTTGGCATGAAAAATAATCAATTTTAGAAAACAAGGGGTCTACACAAAATAGAAGAAATCGGCAAGGGGTCTACGGGATAAAGAAGTTTGGGAACCTATGGTATAAATGGATATTTAACGTTTTCTTCGTAGTTGATACGAATGTTACGTGTTTCATTTTCATTAAAGTAATGTTAGATTGGGAGTTGGGAACTATTGCACAAGATGGTAGTACTCTGGAGACTTGGGCCGGTATCAGGTACAGGTCGGCCCTCCATCGATCATCCATCCTCTGTAATTATCTAACAGAATGTGTCATTATATAATATAAAATATTACACCGTGGGGACCTAATTACCCACTTTCATTAATATTATATCCAACCAACTAAATCATCACGCCGTTTCCACGGAGGGGTACGTAGAGAGAATCCACCGCCACACTGATCTGCCCTAACATCTTCTTCTTATTCCTCAGCCTATTCCCGTCCACTCCTGGACAAAAGGCTCCTCCATTCGCTTCCATGTCACTCTGTCTTGTACAAGCTGCATCCAGGTTATTCCGACGTGTCTGTTCAGATCATCCTTCCACCGTAGTTGCGGTCACCCTGCACTTCTCTTTGCCATCCACGGTCTCCAAGTCAGCAGTCTTCCTGTCCATTTTTCATTTCTGAGCTTCTGGCTACGTGACCTGCCCATTATCATTTTAGAGTCGCCACCCGGTGGATGATGTCAGTGGATAGGCTTATTCCTAACATGGCTCTTTCCATGGCTCTTTGGGTCACTCGTAGTTTCTCGGCACTTTGTTTGGACAATGTTACAGTTTCAAGACCATAAGTACCAACTGGCAGAACGTAGGCTACATTGACTTTTCGTTTCAGGTTGATCGGTATTTTTCGGTTTTTAAGGATGTAACCCATGTTTCCGAAAGCTGCCCAGCTTAGTCCAATTAGTCCTGACATACCTCTCATATAAATACATCGTAGCACTCGCACTCGTCGATTTTTCCGATTTCGATTGTAGCCGCTTTTTAGTAATTAATTAGTTTAATCATGCCATATTTTCCTCGGTCGTCTTCGGCTTCTTTTTCTATTCACACTGCTTGCATACAATTTTTAACCACTCTGACGATTTTTTTATGAATTAAAACACTGTTTTTTTCCACTTTTTAGTTTATTTTTCTGCAGAGAGGATGGATCGCCACATTGTTCCATCCTGAGATAACTCTCGCGACTCTTCTACATTCACACATCGTGACATGCACGCTCGTCGATTGTTCCTACTTCGAACACGGCCGTCTTTCAGTAATTGATTAATTTGGTCATGCCATGTCTTCCTTGACCTTCCTCAACTTCTTTTTCCATTCACACTACTTGTATATAATAAATATATTTTTAACTATTCTTCCTTCATCCATTCGTTCCATATGTCCAAACCATCTTTGTGACCCTTTCTTAATTTTATTTATGACGCACACACCCGCCTTACATTCCTTTCTTACTTCATCATTAGATATTCTATCATACATTGTTTTCCGTACATTTTCTTAGTGACTAGATTTCTACGGCATTTAACCTACTTTCATCGTTTTTCTGCCAACTTCAAGCTTCACTTCCATACATAAGGGTCGGCACTACAACTCCATTGTGCACTGCGATCTTTGCTTCCGTCGATATATTTCTATTTGCGGTAATGACTTATTTCGATCGATGCCGTGATCGTTTAGTGGTTATGACCCTACGTTGTGGTAGTCAACGTCAGGGGGACACCAAGAGAAGAAGAAGATAAACATTTGGCAAAACACCATCTTTATTTATCTTCTGAATATGTGTATTATTTGGCACGCACGAGCTAAATTATATATTAAAAAATGTATTATAAATGTCTCGGATATGTTATGTGGAAATTTCTACGATGTGTGAAGTTTTGTACAACCAATTTCTCGTTGGCTCGATGTCAAAATGGATTAGCATCTTGTTAAAATTAGTTGAATACTGCCAGAATCGATGCGTGCGAGTATACGGTAAACATCGATTTCCGTACTATTTCTGGAATAAACCAAATATTCAGGTATTTGGGTACGCGCCGTATGTTATGAAGCCCCCGGAACCAAAACAATAAACCTCCATTATTCTCTGTTACGTTGTGTAATCTTGATTCTCGTTTTTGTCATATTAATCACGGAGTTATTAAAACCATCCACCGCGCCATTACAGTTTCCCGCGCACTCTAGCAGCGAATGGCGCGAATGAAAATGCCGTCTGTTGGGTTTCGGTCCGTGTAATAAATTCCTAAATAGTGCGGGCTCGCGTACGCGAAACGCAATCTCGACAATGATATTTATGTGATTATTTGTACGTTTTTTTTTCTTCACATTCCGCCATCGAATGACTCGCGTTATTAATCAAATAACCCGCGGCACGGACGTTGCGTCCATTTTGTAGATAGCTCTTTTATCGAGACAAACAAACTATTACGTTGTTTCCCCGAGGATAAGAGTCACACAACTCTATTCTCTATCGCCAACTCTATCCTCTACCCCCAAATTGAATCTCTGAGACATGGTGCCTATCCGAAAGAGATAAGCGGCGACTGGAGGCTTTTGAGATGTGGTCCTATAGAAGACTATTAGGAATTTCCTGGGGAGACCACATCACGAATGAGGAAGATCTTCAAGGGATCGAAGGAGGAAGGCACCTGCTCAGGACCTTGTCCGAAAGGCGTGCAAGATGGATCGGCCATGTAATACGTCAAGAAGGTCTCTTGCATGCCATAATGGAGGGTATGACCGACGGGACAAACTCTAGGAGACGCCCACGCCGAGAGTACCTGGAGGACCTGTTGGTGGACGTGCGCTGCTCATCATATGCAGATTTCAAAAGAGCCGCACAAGACAGGGAAGAATGGAAGAGAAGAATAGAAGAAATTGCTGCAAACCAATCCCAGGATTGAAACTTTCTAACTAACTATAGATAACATATGTATTGAGTCATACACGCACGTGGATTCTTCCGTGGATTGTTTATATTATTCTCATCAATCTGTTTATATTATTCTCCCGATGATGAAGGTTTAACCGATGATAGGACCTTCGAAACATGTCGAGAAAAATAAACTTAAAAATGGAAAAGACAGTGTAATTAATTCATAAAAAACGTAATTATGGAATTCCACATTGAAAACGCATTACGTTTATCAAAAATTAACCCATTAACGCCCATGGGTACATACAAGAGGGTGTGCTATGTGCCAATTACCAATTGTGCAAGATTTTGAAGGTAATGTTTTATAATATGAAAAATAAATATCGTACAAAATCAGTTTCTACTGTAAAATGTATGACATCTTACGTCTGTTGGGAACATTGTTGGAAAGGTGATTTGGTGGGTTGTTGATTTACACTTGAACTGTGCCCGGAGTGTCCTTCTGAAGGAGGATCGATTTTGGACGTTTGTGGCGCCCGGGAGGGTTCATGTCGTAATTTTAGATGTCTTTTATATTTCACGAAAATTGTGCTTTAACTAACTAAACATCACGCCGTCTCCTCGAAGGGGTAGGCAGAAATAATGAATTCCCACACTTTAACCAATGCGGCACTCCATCCTTCTCTTTTCGCCCCCGCGGGAGACGCGGTGTGATGGGTTGCGAACCACATCGCCGCCAATAGGCATCTCCCGCGTACATTTCGATCGTCCGTCATCGAAAATAAATAGTAATAAATTATAATATGCTTTATAAATAAATTTTATTATTCTAGCTATTTTCCTTATATTATTAATGGTTTACTTAAATATTAGATATTATGAAATCAGAATAGTTTAAAAATTATGAAGTTGTTATGGAATACGTTTAAATCTACAATGGTTTTGAATTGTGAATGTCCGTTCCACATTTAAAAATGAAGTTTTCTGGCGCGAAGGCGCCCGCGGGTCTGGGAGCGATACGAATATTTTTACCGCCAAATTTTAAATACGCCTTCGAGAACCATTCTGCTCGGTTTTCATTTTGTATTTAAAAATGCCTTTAATTACATTCACCAGTTGCCAATTTAATATTGCTTTGAGTTTCTCTTTATCTTTGATGTCCGTTTGAAATACCTTGCGAAATATTATATTTATATATTTACTAGTGGACCCGACAACACTTGACTATTGCTATATTCGCTTCTATGCATATATAATATAATATATGAATTAAACAAATACAAATACGTTGACAATTGTCATTTAAACCGACTTGAGTGCCATCTCTCTGTGAATCATTAAACACTCATCAATTAAACACTCAATCTCATCAAACAAAATAAGTTTAACCCAATATAGACTGTAATGTCCTGGTGCTAAAGCTTTATTTTCTTGTCACACTAAGAAATTATTTATATGCATTTTATAATGTGCATTATATTAGTGAAAAATTCGTCGCAATCGGTTCAGTATTTGTCGAATCTATGGTCTTAGACACGAACATTGCCTTTTATTTATATAGATTATAACTTTGATCACAAATAATTTAATTCTACAACAGACCAAAGACAGTGTGACAATCATACTACCATCACCGGGAATCGAACCCGGGACCTTCGATGTGGCAGTCATAGCACTTGGCAATCGGCCACGAAGGTCCACAAGGACGTCACTCGATAATCACACGAGTACATGATAAGTCGTATGAAAAGAGAACCCTAGAAATTTGAAGATAGATAAATGTTCTGTCTGTCTACCGCTTTAGGAAACGGGCATACAATTTATAAAATACATTTAACCTTCCGTTTCATTTCGTAGAGATAATTAATGGTTATAATTATTACATTTTAATAAACTTCCAAGTGATGTTGTTTTATTCCCTCTGGGAAGAAGATACAGGCTTATTGTATTCAGATTAAAATGTAATTTATTCCCAGAATTACTTATATTTGTATAGTTCTAAATTCTAAACTAACTAACTAACTAACCATCACGCCGTTTCCCCGAAAGGGTAGACAGAAAGAATGGACTGCAATACTTTAATCGATGCTGCACTCCATCCTTCTCTTTTCGCCAACGCGAGAAATTCGTTCTAAATTCTTAATAATGAAATATCCGTTTCTCTCTCTAATTGGGTTCTATAACCATACAAATGGCTCATTTTTAACCTTTCAAGATTTTTAAAAGAAAAGAAATAAGCATTATAATTTTATATTAATAAATACATCCGCATTATCTTGTGTAATATAAAACTACATATCAAATTAAATAAATTTATAACTAACTAACTAACTAACTAACCATCACGCCGTCTCCCCGAAAGGGTAGGCAGAAAGAATGGACTGCCACACTTTAATCGATGCGGCACTTCATCCTTCTCTTTTCGCCATCGCGAGAGACGCGGTGTGATGGGTTGCGAACCTCATCTCCACCAAAAGGCATCTCCCGCGCACACTTGGAGTATACTCGTATAGGATAAAAAAACTAATCATAAAATAAAATAATAGGAAGACAGATATTACTGATTATATTACATATATTACAGAGATTATATTATTTTACCTGTTCTCAATAGATGCCTTAAAAATAAATTTTGTAATGTCTGTTGATGAAATAAACTGATTTGATTGATTTGATTGATTACGCTGGTTGGATGACATTGCGTTTATGGCCTTATCCTGAATATAAAATGATTGCATTTTTAAACACCTCTTAAAATAAATCTAGTTGCATTTTTATGTTCGTGTTTATATCTTATTTCACTCGATTCCGTTATTTAAAAGCATATTTAACATATTTTAAAATGCGATTTTAAAATGGCATTAGACGATTATATTAATAAATTAATAAATTTATAATAAGGCATTAGACGATTTTGACATGTTTTGTAATGCATATTACGTATGACATTAAAAAAATTCTCTAAAATACGAATTTCAATGTATTCAAAATTTTGCACCGAGGAAGGACATTGCAGTCTGAAACATGTTTATAAAAAAGTGCAAAAAAGCATTATGAAAATTCAGTGTTTTTCAAATCAATAAATTCAACTATCTTAATTGTTTTGACAAATTCAAATACAGACTTTAATAATGATATTATATTATTATTATTATAATTATTTTGTTGAATCGCTCTTTACATCATGACAGCATGAGCCAAATCGATGTAAGGGTATTATAGCTATCATAGTGATTCTCGTGACATGTGATAGTAGCTAATCTATCGCCATTTTGTTGTCACGTGAATTCTACACAAGACCAAATACAGTATGACAATCACACTGCCCTCGCTGGGAATCGAACCCGGAACCTTCGGGGTGGCAGTCAATGCACTTACCACTCAGCCACGTAGGTCGTTGGTCTAGGGAATAGAAAACCCTTGACTCCAGATCTAAAGGGTATATAATGAATCCTCGGCTGTTTGAATCTTTCACCATATTAAGAACACACATTTCATCAATTAGCGAATAAAAATGAATTTAAATCGAGTCTAGAATTGAAGTTGATATTATTTTATTCTCGGTGGATTAAACTGTATGGCGTTTGACTTTATATATTGTTTTAAGTATGAGTTTTAAACCTGTTTATTTCTTTTGTTTACAGATGAGGTTGACGTAATTGGGTATACGTCCAACCAGAGTGACACGGATGATCATTCTTCTGTCCAGAGCGGCTCCGGCGACTCGGGGGTGGCTTTGTCTGCCAGCCGATTGTCTCTCGCTCAGATAGAGATCATCTAGGTAACTATTTTTTACTTCTTCATAGTGTTTCTATTTCTGATTTATGTATAGTTATTATTAATGTTTTTTTTGGAATCTAGGGTATATCGGTGTAACTTGTTGGGGATATAATACTTGGCTCCTGATCCAGGGGACATGGGTTTAAGCCTGGACGTGACCCGATTCCTTCTTCATAATCATTAATCAATATGAGCAGAAAATAGCTAATAAGCTATTTTCTGCTCATATTGGATTAATTCCAATTCGTTGATTTAAATACTACAATTCGTTGTTAGTTTAAAACAAAAACTTATCTTTCTCGACCAACGTTTCGGAGACTGCTACAGTTTCCATTTTCGAGGCAGTTATTATAACTACACTGAAGATGACGATTGACAACCTTCTTGACAAAGTGGTTAAGAGCTTTGACTGCCATACTGAAATCCTGGGTTTGATTCCCAGCGATGGCAGTGTTATTGTCGCACTGTATTTGGTCCGGTGTAGAATTCACGTGACAATAAATTGGCTATAGATTAGCTGCCTATCACATGTCACGAGAATCAATATAATAACCAACAAAATTGTATAAAAAAAATATATATAGAGACTGCAACGTTCTCCGAAACGTCCAAGTCCAAGGTGCCCTGATATCAATATTAAAAAAGAGATACCTCATTAAAACAATGGATTACAGACTTACATTAATTTGATTGTTATAACTATACCAACATATTCTGGTTGAGAGAGATGGTTCTCAAGTAGCGAGCTTTTACTTGAGCGTTGCACATAGGTGGATTTGAATGATTTAGGCGGTCAAAATTATTTTACGGTGTATTTTGACTTCAAATCATAAATATTATCGTAAAAAATTGTCCTTAGTAAAAAAAAAATTTTTTCCCAGCCAAAAATATAAAAAAATACTAAATCTCGAGGAAAAAAAAAATTTTTATTACAAATTTTACAAACAAAAAAAAATCTAGTTACAGATTAATAATTTAGGTGCAAGTAAGTATTTTAAATTTGTTTATACATTTATGGACAAATCTTGATCCATGTCTGAAATATTGGATTCGGTATTTGGGTCAGCTGGTAGTAACATTTTCATTGTTTCAGGGCAAAATGAACCTGGTTTGATCGTTTTTTTGTTTGTTTCATGCTACTTAATAGTGGATCTGAACTCAATAATAATCTATTATATATATCAAGGTTGCATTCCTCCCTCGAAAACTTTCTTGCGAAGTTTTCGCGGTATAATCGAAAGTGCTTATTTCTGGCTTCTGCTGCCTCTTCCGACAACTGTCCTATGGGTAATAAGGCATTTTCAATTACAGCTGCACCAATAATCAATATTTTATGCAAGGTCGGAGTCATTGAGTGCCAACTATATAACTCGACATAAAATTTCACAGTTGCCATGGCATATTCATCAAATCGTTATATTTCCCGTAGTATTTTCGAAGCATTCCTTTTCCCTCGAGCCTGTAAAGTTGTTTGCGCTGCATGAACGATTACTTATTTATTAAGCGAATAACGTATTTCCTCCGTTTTTCTTCCTTTAGTCCTCTCACTAGAATCTTCATGATTTAGAAGAATTTAGAATGATTTAGAACGCCGACCTGGTCGAGTTTGCTTGTTTGCTGAAAGTTCAAATGTTCCTTCTAACCACTTTTCATTAGTTTTAAGAAACATTGCTTCTTTTCTATGGGTTTTCGACCATTTTTCTTTCATTGGTGTTTTAAAATATGCAAATCTTTGTTTGAAACTGCTTAGATTATCGGGAGTGTCACCACAACAGGACAATAGGTGATTTTCTAGA